>PVKP010013305.1:0-55878 GCA_004027715.1 Plecturocebus donacophilus
TTTTTTTTTTTTGAGACGGAGTCTCGCTGTGTCGCCAGGCTGGAGTGCAGTGGCGCCATCTCAGCTCCTGTTGGAACCCTAACCTGGGTTCAAGCGATTCTCCTGCCTCAGCCTCCTGAGTAGCTGGGACTACAGGCACGTGCCACTACACTACACCCAGCTAATTTTTGTACTTTATATTAGAGATGTGTTTTCACCATGTTGGCCAGGATGGTCTCCGTCTCTTGACCTTATGATCCACCTTCCTCTGCCTCCCAAAATTATGGGATTACGGGCATGAGCCACTGCACCTGGCCTGGATATTGGGGAGAAGAAGTTTTTTCAACAAAATCTCATCTCAGTTGTGTTCTTTTGAGTTTATAAGCGTATGGTAGAATGGAGATTTGAAGAATGCTATGTCTTAAACAGGGGATAAGGGTGAGGACTGTTTTTGGTTCCCTTGAAATACTCCTCATATACCTATCTAAGCTTGTTATGAATTCATCGTTAAATCAAAATTTAAGAGATTTTCAATTTTCATCACTAATATTTTTCTCAAGTTTACTATAAGGAGAGTATAAAGTTGTTTGGAAAAATAATAACATAAGAAACAAATGTTGGCTTCTGTACTTTTTAATGAAAGCATTCATTTTTTTAGTATGTAGTTTGTAGGGTTTTTTAAAGGAATGGAAGTTAAAATGATTGTGGAAATAATAAGTATAAATAAATTAGATTTCATTTTTAGGGTTACCTTCCACCTACAAAAAATGGCGTGGAACCAAAGCGACCCAGCCGACCAATTAATATCACCTCACTTGTCCGACTGTCCACAACAGTACCAAACACCATTGTTGTTTCTTGGACTGCAGAAATTGGAAGAGTAAGTAAAGTTTTGTGTCTACCAGATTTTTGTATTATATGGAGGGGTTAATCACCATGCCTACCTGAGTTTATATGTAAATTATGTAAGATGAGCTACAAAGGGATTTATTTTTGTCTCACGATGAATTTTCAACATGTTTACATTTGAAAAATGGGATTATGAAGTATCCAGTGTTTTATAACCTGACCCTTTTACTCAACAATTTATCATAAATGTCTCCTGTGTCATCACATGTTCTTCTTCATTATTTTAAGTGACTATATCATATTCCAGTATCAGTATGCCATAAGTTTGCCCATTCCCTACTATTGAGTATGTTACTTGATTTATTGATTGATTCATTGAAGTAGCTATAATTTTGCATGCATATATGATAACTTGCTTAGGGTAGATTCTCAGAAGTGGGATTGCAGAGTCAAAGAGCATACAGAAATTTAAGAAATTTTGTGTACGTTAACAGATTGCCTTCTACAAAGATGTGCAAATTTTTCTTTGTGTTTATTTGCACGCTCGTTAACACTTACTATTATCTTCTTTAAAATCTGTACCAATTCTGTTAGGTAAATAATGCCACCACTGTGCTTTAATTCGTGCTTTTTTCATTATTACTGAGAACGAATATGTTTTACATTTGTGATTACATTTAACAATTTTATCCATATCTGTTTCTCTGTTTTTCTTATTGATTATGAGAGCTTCATATAGTAAAACTTAACTCTGTTACATGTTGCAAATATTTGTTTCCAGTTTGTTTACCTTTTATTTTTATTTATATTGTTAATATGCAAAAGATTAAAATTTTTGTATAGCCAAATCTTAATCAGTTATTTCCTTTATATACTCTTTCCTCGTCTCCATCATGTTTTGCCTATTTGCCCTTCCCAAGCTGTGGAATTACTTATTTTCTTCTACACTTCTAAGGTTTCATATTTTACCTTTAAATATTTAGTTCATATTAAATGTATGTGAGGTAAATGGTGTGAGATAAAAACTGCTCTTTCGCTTTTTAACTCGCCAGTTCTAATACTGTTAACTACATAAATGTTGATTCTGAAGCCACCATTGTTACATATTTAACTTCTACATATCTTGGGTGTGTTTCTGATCTTTTTCTGTATTGTTTCTTAGTCTAGCATTCTCTTTTTGGACAATTTTCATGATATGAGCTCATATGTATCCACCAATTCATTTGAAATTTATTGAATGCTTACCATGTGTCATATACTATACTCAAAACTGGCACTACCACAGGGAGGAAAAATTCATTTTTAAGAGGCCTGCAATCTAGGGGCCTAGTGGTTACACACAAAAAAATGTGAACTTACTTATAAGTACAATAAAAGAGAGGCACATGGTAATTTTATGGTGTTTAAAAGGGGACTTTGAATGAGAGAACAGTCAGGGAGGGCTTCCCTGAGGACATAGTAACTGAACCAAGGGCTAAAAGAGGGGTAAGAATCAGGCAAAAGGTTCAGAGGAAACCACCCACACACAACAGCCTAGTGGTAGGCATGAGAGGGATTCAGTCTGACTAGAGTACAGAGAACGGGGAAGAGCGGTATATGAGATGCAGTGGAGAGGTAAGAGAGGACTAAACCATGCAGGACATTGTAGGTAATGTTAAAGTTAAGGATTTTCTTTTTTTTTTTCTCTTTTGAGATGGAGTCTCACTCTGTCACCTAGAATACAGAGAATGGGGAAGAGTGGTATATGAGATGCGGTGGAGGGGTAAGATAGGGCTAAACCATGCAGGGCATTGTAGGTAAAGTTAAAGTTAAGGATTTTCTCCTTCTTTTTGAGACAGAGTCTCACTCTGTCACCCAGGCTGGAACGCAGGGGGCTTGATCTCTGCTTACTGCAACCTCCGCCCCCCAGGTTCAAGAGATTCTCCAGCCTTAGCCTCTTGAGTACCTGGGATTACAGGCCTGCCTCCATGCCTGGCTAATTTTTGTATTTTTAATAGAGACAGGATTTTACCATGTTGGCCAGGCTGGTCTTGAATTCCTGACCTTGTGATCCACCTGCCTCGGCCTCCCAAAGTGCTGGGATTACAGGCGTGAGCCACTGCGCCCGGCCAGGATTTTCTCTTTTTAAGCAGAAGGTTTATAGTGCCTTATGTCTTTTTAGAAAAGGTCACTCTTTGGAGTGGTAAATAGTTTAATTGGAGGCCAGAATCGTGCAGAAAGGACATCTCTTAGGAGCCAGCTATTGCAGAAATATTAGTGAAATAGTATCTTAGCCTAGAGTGGTGGCAGTAGGAATGGAGGTAAGTAGAGGCATCTGCGGAATTAAGTGATGAATTGAAAGTCGAGGGCTAAAAGAAAGGGAGATGTCACTGATGAGTCAGTCCTTGGTTTCTGGGTGGGTAGCTGTGTGAATGATACTGCTACTGAGATAGAGGGAGCACTGGAAAAGGACTGAGTGTAGGTGTGTATTGTTTTGTTTTACTTTGAAGAATAGGTATTGGAGGACTAGATGGTGAAAATCATGAATTTAGTTTTGAGACTTTTGAGTTTGAAATGCCTGTAAGACATCCCGAATAGTCAGTGGTGCAGATAGGCTCAAAGGAGATGTTTGGGCTAGAGGGAAAAAATGTGTGAGTCATCTGCATGTTGGTGGTTATTCGAGCCAGCGGGGGCAACATTGATTCTCCTGCATTATTTTTTTTCACATTCAGTCTTCTAGATAAGGTAGAATTACTTTATTACATTTCTTTTCCTCCCTCCTATACCCCATTCACACATCTTTCTGAGAATTTGGATGAGATTTCTTTAAAGTTATAGATTAAGTTAAGGAAAATATATTTATTTGCAGTATTTAATATAACCATTCAGGAACTGTATTTTCAAATTCTCTTTTATGTTCCTCAGCAATTTAATAGACTTTCTACAAATCTTGTATATTTTTTCTAATTCCTATGTTGTTATTATTACTGCTATTAGAAGTAGATCTTTTTTTCTGTTATATTTTCAAAGAATTTATTTATTATTTTACTTAGAAACTAGTTATTTTTGTAGGCCGGGCGCAGTGGCTCACACCTGTAATCCAAGCACTTTGGAGGCCAAGGTGGGCGGATCACCTAAGGTTGGGAGTTCAAGACCAGCCTGACCAACACGGTGAAACCCCATCTTTAAAAAAAAAAAAAAAATGAAATAATAAAAAACTAGTTATTTTTGAATATTTACTTCATACCTAAATTCATAAGTTGGTTCCAGCAGCATTTAGATGATTTATTGCTATTTCTGCATTGACAGTTTTGAGTTTGAGATAAGTCATACAAATTATATTACCCTAATACTTTTGCCATTTATTTCTTGTTCTGCTGGATAGAACTTTGTAAACCGTGTTAAATAATTCAGGCACTAGTGGACATATTTGACTTGCTCCTTATGTGAATGAGAATACTACTACTGTTGCAACATTATGATGGTCATTAATTTTGGTAGAACCTTATTATATCAATGATGTATTTCTGTATTCCTCTTTTACTGGATATTTTTAGAAATGGATTTTGAATTATTTTTGACATCTCTCAGGGTTATATTTTTTCTTTAACTCATACATCACCATTAGGTTTTAAATATTTTCTTTCTAGTATACTTTGGAGTTCCCTTTTCCTCCCTCTTTGAGGAAAGTTTTGAAAATGTTTCGTTTTGTTTTTGTGTATGAAAAGAATGTCTCACCAAGGAAGAAGGGGAGTGTTTTTGGTGAAATATGAGAGAAGTCTGAAAATGTAGGAGGGGAGAGGAATATAGCTACTGATAAAAAGCACAGAGGAGGGGGGAAATACTCTTAACATAGGAAGGCTTCCAAACTACAAAGATGGGAAGACCTTTTTCTGGGGAAGTAGGATGCTAAATCCACATTATTCTTTTACAAAGCCCAGCAAATAACTTAATAGATTGTTTTTAGATTACTGTTTTAATTCAGCTTGTGAAGATACTCTGAATAGTTCATGTAGAATATCTTACTGTTTTGCAGATAACTTTGTATTAGTTGCCAGTGAGAAATGTTGCAGCTATGTCAAACGAAATAAGTAGGAGAGCTAGTATAGTACTTGAAAGAAATAAGTGAGTTATATTGTAACTTCTTCCCCTTCCTCATTTTACAAAATGCTTTTAGCATTTGTAAAACTCTCATTATTTATAGAGAAATTATTTAGATGTATGTGGAGTATCCCTAATCTGAAAATCTGAAATCTAGGATGCTCCAAAATTCAGAACAGGCTATTCAAAGGAGATACTTGTTTGGGCATTTCGGACTTCAGATTTTCAGATTAGGGATGCTGAACTGATAAGTATAATGCAAATATTCCAAAATCTGAAAGAAAAAAAATCAAGAATCCAAAATACTTATGATCCCAAGCATTCTGGATAAGGGATACTCAACTTGTACTAGTGTAAGGGGCACATAACGAGTAGAGTATATTTCAGTTATAGAGAAAGCATCTCATGAACTTGACAAAGAAGTTTTAAGACTTTTGAAAAAGCAATAGACAAAAACATCAGTATAATTTAACAATATCAGTAGTTGGAGTTAGTATTTGAAGGGCTAGAAGGAACAATTAAAATACTGTCTACCTAGAAAAGATACTCTATCACTATTAAGCTTTGGTGGGTTTTTTTTTTTTTGCTGCTGAACCTCTTTCATAGGATGTAAAATTTCATTTTATATTATCAGTACAAGTAGCATTTGTTAGCACCACATTCTTTTTGCTGCTTTTTTAATTTTTTTCTGTTTGGTCATGTTTCAACTAGAGTGAACATACCTTTTCACTGAACTTGTTGCGATTTCTTTTTGATCTCTCCTTAAATATTTATATAAAGCTCTAGGGTAATTCCAAGTTCTGAAGATTCAAGTTGTCAATACATAATTTCACATTATTAATTAGTATTTTTCCAGTTTCTGTCATACTTGAAGTATTAAGCAAATAAGTAATAATGATGAATAAGATTTTTTTCTAAAAGAAGCTTTTCAGCTGGGCCAGTGACTCACATCTGTAATCCCAGCACTTTGGGAACTGAGGCAGGTGGATCACTTGAGGTCAGGAGTTCAAGACCACCCTGGCCAACATGGTGAAACCCCTCTACTTAAAAAAATATATGTACAAAAATTAGCCAGGTGTGGTGGTACGCTCCTGTAGTCTCAGCTGCTTAGGAGGCTGAGGGAGGAGAATCACTTGAACCTCGGGGGTGGAGGTTGCAGGGAGCCGAGATTGCACCACTGCACTCCAGCCTGGGTCACATAGTAAAAGAAGCTTTTCAGTGCTCTATCAGATTAGTATCTTGTATGCACTAAAATTTAGGCAAGTTTTAATGTTGTTTCTCATTAATATATTGTGACATTTATTAATGAAAGTAAATTAGCTTTTTTGACACTTCTTTTTCCTCCTCCCAGAAAATGCATAGCTTGTGAACACAGATAGCTTTCCAAACTTTAAATGAAAATATGATCTTCCAGAGAGTATTGTAAGATATTTTGTGCCATAAGAGGAGAGTGCATTTTCAAAATGTAAAAATATCTGAAAATTGGAATGTGTGTTGACCTAGGTTAAGAGGTTCAAAGCAAGTAGGGTATGTGAAAGCAAGAACTGTAGGGTATACTGGCCTTGATCATTAAGTTCCTTGTCTTTTTTTTTTTTCTTAGTCCATTCTTGTAAGTTCCTTGTCTTAATGTCCCACCCTTTCCTCTTGGTTTCTAGTGTCTGCTCTGTTGCCTAATCATGAGCAAATTGCATAATGTTTTTGTGCCTCAGTTTCATCAGCCCTTCACTTAGAAAAGTACCTATCCTGTCTGTGTCTTAATAGGCCTTCTGCAAAGTTTAAATGAAGTAGGCAGTGTATGTTAAGAATGCTTTGAAAAATGTGTGTAGCTGTGAAATATAAGATGGCAGCAATTATTTTTCCTTTTACTTCTTTTCAAGTCTTTTGATCTTCCTCTTGATCCCAGCACCAAATAGAAAGTGGTCCTTCTCATTTAGATCTCTCTCCTACCCTTGTTGAACCTCAGCCATCTTTTCTTTCTTTTATCCAACCATGTTCCCTTTACTTAGTCTTAGCTTGTTGATTAACTGTTTTTTTGGTTGGGTTTTTTTTTTTTTTTTTGGTCCCCTTCTCCCTCTGCCATCTCTGGGTAGTCCCTCTGCTGGTAATGGATATTCATCTGTTCATTTGCCAAACCAGCAGCTTCTCTTTGAAAACCTTCCTTAATATTCCCTCTGCTTGTTGTGATAATATCCCAAATGCAATCTTTTCAAGAACTAAAGAGAAAGGTTAGAGAAAGGTTAAAAGATATAAGTTAGGAAGCCCGTCTCATTTGTAATTAAGAAAAAAAAGATTCTATTTTAGATATATCTATTACCTACTAAATATGGTTTATAACTTTGACATCTTATTGGCCTTGGCTTATACTTAGTCTTAGCAGTATTGGTTCATGTAAGTGCCTTAAATTCATTAAGTATAGGTAATATTAAATCCAGGATAGACCTGGATTTAAATTCTAGGTTTGTTACTTGAAAGTTACAAAATTAGGGCAAGTTCTTTTACTTCTCTGTACTTCGGTTTCCTCATCCATAAAAACAGGTTTATGATCATCTCAGCAGCTTTTTGGTCAGGATTAACTGAATTACTGTTCATGAAAAGACCTAAGACAGTGCTTGACACACAGTAGGTGTTTTAAGAAGTGTTAGTTTTCTTTCCCTATCAAAGTGAGATTAAAATAGATAAACTGTTTACTTACATATGTTGTTTGTTTTCTACATCTTTTTTTTTTTCCAGAACTATTCCATGGCAGTATATCTTGTAAAACAGTTGTCCTCAACAGTTCTGCTTCAGAGATTACGAGCAAAGGGAATAAGGAATCCGGATCATTCTAGAGCTTTAAGTACGTATGATAAACATATTTCACTTATTCAGCTATTTTGTTAAAGGTTAGAGTAGTATTAACTCAAGAAATTTTAGAATTTGTTTATTCACTGGAGCCTGCTGTAGAGGATTAAAAACACTGAGAACCCTCTGAGCTTGTAAAACAATACCTAAGAGTATTTCTGATATCCTTGTCATGAATTATATTTTATAATCTGTATTTTACTAATCTTCAAATTAACTTTTTGAAGTCAGTGCACGAACATGGAAGAATATTTTACTACAACTTCATAAAATAAATCAATGTTTAAGGAATTCTAGGAAATTGGAAGGAATCTTGGCATAAATTTCAAGAAAATTATTTTAGATTAGAGATTTCTCAAGGAAAAATGTACAGAGTTATATGATGGCCTCACCCCTGCATTTACAAAATGAAAAGAGCCAGTGGGGTGGTAGAAATAATAATAACATGGCTTCTGCCGTTAATCACTTATATGGCTGTGGACAAGTCATACTGCTGCTGAGTTTCATCATCCTCATCTGTAACAAGAGGTTTATGCCATGTGATTTCTAACACTTCTTCAAAGTCTGGGTTCATACATGTGAATTACTGGATGGTTTGTTTTGATATGTTGAATTCGAGATGCAAGGTCTGCAAATGGGGCTGTTCAGTTTTTAAGGTTTAAGGTCTGAGGGTTTGACCTTTCCAAAGAGGTGAACTAAGTTATTTGTTTATTCTTTTATTTGTGAGAGGTAGGGGATAGGTGGATTGGAGGGGTGAGGGCTTGGCACTTAGGGAACAAAACTTTTATAGGCAGGTGTTAGATAGGTATCCTTTAAGGACTTTTGATGTGAGCTGATTAATGAAGGCCACTGTCAGATTTGTACTTGGGAATACTGGTGGAAAGAACTAAGATAATAAGAGTAGCTTTCCTTCTGTAGCATAACTTTTAACCTTTTCTGTAACTTAATTTCTGGGCCAGAGTAAAAGATCCCAATACCCCTGAATATCAGTATACCCTTAATAGTTCATCGAAGAATTTTTCTTTATTAAAATGGTCCTTTAAAAATTCAGCTAATCCCGAATCAATAGGCGAACACTTTGGGCTAATGCCTCTGTAGGCCTACATTGACAGATGATGGAGAGCTAGAAGGACAGCACTGGTTTGGGATTTGCAGGAGTGGAGGCACCATTTGGCAGGGACAAGAAGATGGTGGGGATCCTGACAGAAAAGGCAGGCATCTGCCTTGAAGAGTACAAGAGAACTTTTCTTCTATCACAATCTTGCTGAAGTTTTTCCTGGTCATTCTATTGAGAATCTTCTTATTTGCCTCATAATATTAGAATCTCAGCCAGTCAGAAAGCAAAGAATTATGTGAGCCTGTATGGGAAAGGGAATACCAAAGAATGAGGCAGATAAAATTGTTTTTTTTTAATAGTAAGAACAGCAACGACGATAGGGCCAACTGTCTGCTCAAGCTGTTAGGTCTTCTCCAGTTGTAGCTGTAGCACCACCTGGAGGGAGAGTCGGAACATGAGTCTGGAATTGAATTATTTTATTTTCTCTGAGAAACCACTATTAGCTACCATTAAGCAGCAAAAACTCTTTAATTCAAAAGCTGTTTCTACTGTGATATACTGCTGGATGTGGAGAATAATTGTACACTGGATGAGATTTTTGTGGCAATTGATACCTTAGTTTACTTACCGGCCAGGGAAGCCAATGGAATATTAATTTGGATCCCATCAGTAAGAAATTTGTTGTAATTGAACAGAAAACAGGTTATCTACTTTTACCTATATGCTGCCTGTAAAAAAACATTAATTAAAAATCCCAACAAATTAATTATGTTATTAAAATTCTGTTTAAAATTACTTGACAAAAGCAATGTCATGTATCTCAGATATTTTTGAAGAATCAAATTACTTACAAATATGTTCATTGTAAGTCATTCCTGACCTCATAAATTCTTTAGCAAAGTTTTAGTAGTGAAGCCGGATACTCTTATGTTCTTGAAAGAATAAAGTTGCTATTATTTAGACTTTTCACAGAAAAATCCATTCTCTGATTCATTTGATTTAGTAGGGTTTTGTCTTGCGGTTTCTACCTTTGTGTAGAGTTGTCCCCTCACAACTATCACCAAAAAACAGTCTTTTACCAACTCTTAATCAAGTTTCTTTCTCCTCTCCCTTCTCCCTTCAGCATTTATTTCAAGCCTTAGCCGTAATCTGCTCAAACACTATTCCCCTGTCTCAGCAGTCTGCCAATGCAAGAAAATTGGGGCTACAAGATGTGAATTATCGAAACCACCCATTTCTTCCTTAATCTTAGTGCCACCATAATTACTTTTCAGCTTATCTACATTTGTGCCCAGTCCTCACTTTATTCCCTTCAGTGTTAGGAGGAAATGTCCCTTTCCCTGCTCCATGTTAATCTTTTATTCATTTATTCTTTTCATTCAAGAAATTGTATTAAGAGTCTACTACGTTCCAGGCACAGGAGAATATAGCATTAAACAAGACACATACCATCTCTGCATCCCCCAGAAGTTTGCAGTCTAGTGAGAAAGACACATCAAATAATCGCACGAGTCATTAATGAGTTACAGTTTTGACATATGCCTTAAAGAAGATAGACAGTTCTGTACAGGTGTACGATAGGGGAACATAGTCCTCTCTGGTGTCGTGATACTTAAGACAAGATTATAAGGATGAGGAGAAGTTAAACTCCAAGATGGGAACAGAAAATGCCAGGAGAAAAGGCCAGTGCAGCTGGAATAGAGTCAAGAAGGGCCAGGCATAGTGGATCACTTGAGGTCAGGAGTTTCAGACCAGCCTGGCCAACATGGTGAAACCCTGTCTCTACTAAAAATACAAAAAAATTATCTGAGCATGGTGGCATGTGCCTGTAATCCCAGCTACTCAGGAGACTGAGGCAGGAGAATTGCTTGAACTCGGGAGGCAGAGGTTACAGTGAACTGAGCTTGCAGCACTGCTCTCCAGCCTGGGCGACAGAGCAAGACTCTGTCGTTTAAAAAAAAAAAAAAAAGCCAAAAAGGAGGGTGACTAGAGAGATGGATAGATATAAGTTGACATAGGCAATATAAAGATAGATAATAGAAAATCATTACAAGATTTTTAAGCAGAGGAATAAATGACTTGATTACATTTAGGCAATCTGATTCTCACTTTGAGAATAAATCAGAGGAAGGCAAGGCTAATGCAATGAGGCCAGTTGAGAACCTATTTGTAATAGTATATGTAAGAGATGATGATGTTTTGAACTAAGGTGATAGTAATAGAAATAGAAGTTGACAGTTTTGACGAGTATTGAAATGGCATTGACTGTGTGTGTGGAGTGAAGAGTCAAGGAGGCTTGCTAGGCTTCTTACTCAAGTACCAGGTAACCTGGTAGTGCCATTTACACAGACAGCTGTGCTGAAAAGATCGAATTGCAGGTGCGGGGATCAGCTTGCACTCTTAGACTTGTGGTGTTTGAGATGGGATGAGACATCCAGGTCGAGATGCTCGGTAACAGTATTATGAGACCTGGCTCCCTCATTTATGTGTTCTTTGTGCTGTGTTTTCAGTTCCTCCCTGTCTGAAGGCTTTTTCTGTCACCCTAACCTGTCAAGTCCCTTTTATCTTTTAAAAAATAGGAAAACAAGCTCCTCTATGGATAGAGCTCTGTGTTCCTCCCATTGTTCTCATCCTAATTTTTGAGAGAATAGTCTACACTTGCTCTTTTTACCTCCTCCTTGCAACTCATTATGGTCTTTAACTCGCTATCATTCCACTGAAATTGCTCTTTCACATGTCACAAATGATGATCTGATTGCTTAATTTAAAGTGTATCTTTTCAATTTTCATCCTGAATACTTCTGCTGCATTTGATATGAACCACTTTCTCCATGAAATTCTCTCCTTTCTTCTCTGACCTTAGCTTCTCAATCACTTGCCTTCAGTGGATTCTTTTAAGGGAAGCATTCTAAATGTTGGTGTTCCTTGGAGTTTCATCCTAGGTGCACTTTTCTACACACCCTTGTGGTTTAAAACTGACACCTACCCCCAAATACATGTCTTCATATCACCTACCCCAATATTTGTCTAACACCAAGGGAATAATAACTCCAACTATGTTAGCATGACACATACAACTTTCCATGATGTGGCACCTGCTCATTATTTTCCAGGGTCATCTGTATTCACCCTTCTTTTCATGCTTTACATTCCAAAAATATGGAACTCTTGTCTTTCCTCAGTGCTTTAGTTCTGTGCTATGTGCCTTAAAACTCCCCTGCTGCCTCCTCTGCCTAATGTCATTATCCTTTGTTTTACTTTTTTCCAGGAGGCATCCCAGAACCCCCAGAATAGACAAGTTGACTTTCGCTTAGCTTTCTGAGCGTACTTCCATCAGAGCGCATTAGAGATGAGCTCACTGAGCATCTTTACCGTCTCCTAGATTATGAGTTCTTTGGGGCAGGAATTTAATCTTGTTTTTTTCTTGAATCCCTATTCCTCAGCACAGTACCATATGCATAGTAGATCTATGTATTTTTATTGAATTAAACGGATGAAAAGATGTCTAGAGGAAAAAATCAGGTCTTGGTGCCTGTTTCTTTGCCTATGCAACGAAATACTGATCTTAATATGTTTGTTTTCAGCCTTTAAATTTTTAAAGGCTGAATTAAAATAATCTTATATTAATGAAGGACAGAAATTATCTTAAAATAATAGCAACCCTAGAACAGCACTATCTAATAGAACAATCTGTGACAATGGAAGTGTTCTCTGTCTGCACTGTCCCATATGGTAGCCACCAGCAACACGTGGCTATTGAGCACTTAAAATGTGGCTAGTGTAACTAATGAGCTATGTTTCTTATCTAAATTTAAGTACAGCGTCATGTGAGTAGTGACTAACTCTTGTAGCTCATGACAACAGGGATTAAAAACAAGACTAATTCTACTTCCCAAATGGACTTATTGGGAAAAACAAGATTAATTTTAAATGTGGCTAGCTGTAACTTTATTGTCGGTCATGTAATAAAATACTGTTACCACTGCAGATCACTGTAACAATATGAAAACTTTAACTCTCAGAGAGCTTCCCACATGTCACTGATTACAGCAGGACAAATATTACATGTCTTATTTTTTTATTCCCTTGCTCACAAAGAATAAGGGCTTTTACTTTGACTTTATTTTTCTTGTAATTAAATATAGCGTAGTGCTTTTCCCCTCCTTTTTCTCTCTTTCTTTTAAGGAAGTTTATTAAAGTGTAATTTATAGGCAATAAAAATTCCTTTGATAGATGTACACAATCATGAACCACTGCCACAATCAAAATATAGAACATCCTTCACCCCAGAAAGTTCTTTTGTGGCCTTTTGCGTTCTACCCCATCCCCTTGCCATTGATGTGATTTCTGCTCTATAGCTTTGTCTTTTGCAGAATGTCAGATAAATGCAATTGTACAATATGTAGCGTCTTGTGTCTGGCTTCTTTTCACTTAGTATAATGCTTTTGAAGTTCATCCATGTAGTTTGTTCTTTATTGCTGAGTGGTATTTCATTTATGTACTGTAATTTATCAGTTGATGGACATTTGGATTATTTTAGGTTTTGCAGCAATATGAATAAAGCTGCTGTAAACATTTACATTTTCGTATGGATACCTCAGTTTTGTAGGCATACGTTTTCATTTCTCTTGGGTAAATACCTAGGAGTGGGATTGCCGGGTCATGTGATAAGTGTATAGAAAACAGTTTGGCAGTTTCTTATCAAGTAAATATACCATTTTTGCATTTTCACTAGCAATGTGTGAAAGTTCTAGTGGCTCCATATCCTTACCAGCATATGGTATCATCAGGCTGCTTTCTTATAGCCATTATGATTGGTATGTAGCAGTATTTCATTGTGCATTTTTCTAATGACTAGGGATGTTAAGCATCTTCTCAGGTGTTTATTTGCCATTCTTACAGCTTCTTTAATGAAGTATCTGCCAAATCTTTTGCCCATTTTTAAATGTCATGCTTTTTATGTATTATGAAATCTTTGCCTAAATGAAAGTCACAAACATTCTCTTCTACTTTTCTTCTAGAAGTTTTATTGTTTGAGCTCTTGGATCTAGGTCTGTGATTCATTTTGAGTTAATTTTTGTGTATGGTGCAAGGTAAGGGTAGAGATTCATTTTTCCCCCACGTAGATATCCAAATATGCTAACAACATTTTGTTGAAAAGACCATCTTTCCTTCCATTTCATTAACTTGGTACCTTTGTCAAAAACCAATTGACTGTAGATGTGTAAATCTATTTCTGGACTCTGTTCTTTTCCATTGATCTGTATGTCTATCCTTATGCCAAACGAGAGTCTTAATTACTGTAGCTTCATAGTCTTGAAATCAGGTAGAATTCTCCAACTTTGTTTTTCTTTTTCAGAATTGTTTCAAATATTGTTAAGTCCAGTATGTAAAACAATACATAGTGGCCAAATAGAATTTATTTCTGTAATACGAGGTTGGTTTCAGCATTCAAAAGTCAGTATAATTCACCTAAACAAACTAAAGATGAAAAAATCACATGATCGTCTCCAGAGAAGCAGAAAAGGCACTTGACCAAATTCAACATCCATTCATGATAAAAAACTGTCAGCAAAATAGAGAAGGGAGCTGCCTCAGTTTAGTAAAGGGTATTTATAAAAAGTCTACACTACAGCTGATATCATCATTAATGATGATTAAATGCTTCACTCCTAAGATTGAGAACAAGACAAGGATATCTGCTCCTAGCATTGCCCTAGAGATCCTAGACAGCACAATAAGACAAGGAAAAATTTTTAAAAAGAAACCAACACATAGGTTAGAAATGAATAAATAATTATTGCCTTTATCTGCAGAGATCTTATGGTCTACATAGAAAAAAATCCCAAAGAATCTCCAAAAAAGCTACTAGAAATACTATGTGAGTTTAGCACAGATAGAGAATACATGGTCAATATACAAAAACAGATTGTATTTCTATTAGTAATGAACACTGGGAAATTGAAATTCACAAAACAAGATTTTACAGTAACAACTAAAAATATGAAACACTTAGGAATACATCACACAAACCATGTGCAAGATTTGTATGCCCAAACCTTACAAAACATCTTTGAGAAAAACTGAACGAAGACCTGAGTAAATGGAGAGATATATCTTGCTAACAGATCGGAAGACTCTATTGTTGTATGTCATTTCTCTAAATTAATCTATAGAATTAATCCAGTCTAATCAAGATCCCAGTAGGACCTTTAAAAATATCTTTACAAGAATAAGTGGACTAGCATTGGGTCTGTAATGGCAAAAGAAAGTAACAATAGCTAATATTTATTGAGAATAATATTAGGTTATTTTAAAACTTTTTTTGTTGCCAGCCGTGGTGGCTCACACCTGTAATCCTGGCACTTTGGGAGGCTGAAGTGGGCAGATCACCTGAGGCTGGGAGTTTGAGACCAGCCTGGCCAATATGGTGAAACCCCGTCTCTACTGAAAATACAAAAATTAGCTGGGCCATGGTGGCGCGCACCTCTAATCCCAGCTACTCGGGCTGAGGCAGGAGAATTACTTGAACTTGGGAGGCGGAGGCTGTAGTGAACCAAGATCGCACCACTACACTGCAACCTGGGCGACAGAACAAGACCCTGCCTCAAAAAAAAAAAAACCCTGTTGAAACGGGATCTCACTCTCACCCAGTTTGGAGTGCAGTGGCAGCAATATCAACTTACTGCAACCTCTACCTCCCAGGTTCAAGTGTATTTTAAAAGTTTTTATGTGTATCAACTCATTTAATCCTTAAAACAATTCTGTGAGGTACTGTTATTGTTCCATTTACCAGATGATGTAACAGGCATAGAGAGGTTAACTGACTTAACTGAGACTGAATTCTAACCTAGGCTATCTCTAGGTCCTGTGCTCTTACCACTACTTTGTGTTGCCTCTTTTATTCCAATTTATCTTCTAAGCACTGAACATTGAGCTTTGTTTTGTATAAGGCTGATATTATGATCTATGTTGTTTCTTCATTTAAGTAGAAATTTAAATATGCAAAGCTCAAAGTCAGTTACTATACCCATTGCTTGCTATGTCTATAAAGGGTGCTGGTAGGATGGTCAGTAAAGGCATGCAGAGTAGTTATTAGTCAGGGTTCTGTGGAGAGACTCTAGGAGGGGAAGGAGAGGGAAAGGGGAAAGGAGAGACAGAAAGTTGAGAGATTTATTAGGGGAATTGGCTCGCATGACTATGAAGACTGAGAATGCCCACAAGAGATAGACTATCTGCAAGCTGGAGAACCAGCAAAGCCAGTGATAACGGCTATTCAAGTTCAAAGGCCTCAGATCCAGGACGCCAACTCTCAAGCTAAGGCCAAAGGCCTAAGAGGGGTGGAGAGAAGGGCTGATGTGGTGGCACAAATCCCAGAGTCCAAAGACGTGAGAACCTGGAATTCATCCTTTTTAAAAATGGGGTCTCACTATGTTGCCCAGACTGATCTCAAACTCCTGGCCTCGAGCAGTCCTCCTACCTCAGTCTCCCAAGTAGCTGGGAGCACAGAAGCCCAAAGGCAGGAGAAGAAGGGTGTCCCAGCTCAATAAAAAAGAGAAAGTGACTTTATTTTCCTTTCCTCTGCTTTTTTGTTTTTTCTGTGTTCCCCAGCTGATGGGATGGTGTCTGCCAAGATTGAGGGTGGATCTTCCTCACTCATCCACAGACTGACACACCAGTCTCCTTTAGAAACACACTCACAGACACTTCCAGAAATTGTGCCTTGCCAGCTATGTAGGTAGCCCTTAATTTAGTTAAGTTGACCTCCAAAATTAGCCATCACAGTGAGTAATCACATTAGAATTCTATTTGTGTGTTTATTTCTTATGGCAATTATTTATTGCCTTTAACAAAGATACTACTCTTTAAAATCATATTTGTAAGAAAGGATTGACTAAGATTTGGTGTATAATGACAAAGGGATACTTTTTGTAATTTATATATGGTATTCATTAGCATAGTGTTACGACTGTATTTTCCAAACTAAAAACCAGAGGTTGTATGCCTTTTTTTGTATGTCAGAAGATAGCCTATGAAATTCATTAAGACCTTGAAAATTTGGAATTTCCAGGCCATGAAGTGACTTTTTAGTCTGGCATTAGAATCATATCTTGAGCTTTCAAAAAACTACCAAGTAGTATTCCTCTTTTCATTCTGATTGTAAAGGTTCTGTAGGTAGGTCTGATGTGCACCTTGAGATTCACTAATTTATGGAAATAGTTGGATAGGATATCCAGGATTTGGACCATCTCAAAAAATCCAGACTAAAATCCAGGACACTGTGTTTAATAAAGGTAGGATTTCTCATAAATGGTTATCAGCACAACAGACTCTGAAATTGTAACTTACCTGAGTACTTTTCCCTCTCTTCATTTTCTTTTCTATATAGTGTCTATCTAGTCACACTTAGTTGTACCACAGTTCGGAAATTCTGTCGATTATGTATACAGCTACCCCACTTATAGCCCCTTTATACAATATAGACTTTAAAGTTACGGGACAGTTTCGAAAAGTGTTGGAATATTACATATACGCATTTCTTGTGTCACTCCTGTAATGTTTTTTCTTGTTACTGTTACTGAGGTTTTCAGAGGTAGCAGATAGCTCACATTTCCAAATGAGAAGTAAAAAGTCTTTTATATCAGACTGAATGAAAGAATAGCCTTGGAAAAGTAAAATGACTAGTGTCTCCTCCCTTAAGAACCATAAGAAGTTTGAAGTGAAAAGCCTTAAAGATTATCTAGTGTAGGTTCCAATTTTACTATAAGTAAAGTAAAGTTGAAAAAGGAGGATTGAGTTGCCTAAGACAGCACAAGTATTTTATAGATAAATGGATTAAAATTCAAATAATTATATAGTTTTTTTAAAAAAAGCAATAGAACTATTGTGATAATTTAAAGTTTGCATTAAGCTGTCTTACAGTAAATATTTTTATTTTCTGAGCTTTCAAAAATGTATAAATATTACTTATTAATTTCCTCAAAAATAGAAGAGTCTAAATAATATATAGTTTAAAAGAAAGAAAACCTTGATCTATATCTTAGAGTTATAAAAGAAAAAGCATCTACCATCAGTTGAATATGTCGACATACTAGAGAAATTTCTTTCATATTGTAGGGAGAAATAGGAAATTTACAGGAAAAATAGAGAAATTAAAAGCCTTATGGTTGTTTTTTTATCTTTCCATTCAATTGATTGGGAAATAATTGAGCAGATTAGTTTTGAGTTCCTTTTCCTTTTTCAAAACTTCTTACTTTAAGTTTTTTATTCTTAAATGCTCCAGTAATATATCTTTAATAAATGTATTCTCTTTGTTTGCTTTTTTTCTTCTTCTTCAACGAATATCAGTTAAAGAGAAGTTGACTGCGGATCCAGATAGTGAAATAGCTACAACCAGCCTAAGGGTTTCTTTACTATGTCCAGTAAGTGTTAACGATTACTTGCTTTCCAGAAAGTTTAATATATATTTTCTCTTTTTATTAAGTATTTTTACTGTTTGAGAAATTCTGTTTACTTCTAAAATATGGCCGCCATTGTTACAGTTTATGAAAATTGGAAAGACATCTAGGCATTGCATTTGGAATCTAAACAAGTCTTAAAAAATTATCTATTCTCACTAGGACATATCTAAATGTGGCCTGTGATTAATGACCTTCTCTCAGGCTCAAGTGTAAAATCTCAAAATAAGAAATGTTTATTGTCTCAGTGTATTTATAAAAATTTTACTTTTTAGGATAGAACCCTTCTGAGTAAAAATCTAGCCATGTTTACCCACACATCTCATTTACCATTTTGCCAACAATGACCACATTATAACAATTCACAAATTAAAAACCTATATTCAGCCTAAATAGCTGAATATGTTATAAAAACAACCTTGAGATATTTTGAGCCAGAAAATTAGGTCAGAATCAATCATTTTCATGAAATAAATATATGGTTCCAAGACTTAACCGAATTATTAAACCTGTAAGGGAAAAGGTCTCAAAAGTATGTTATACTAATTTGATGCTAGGTTCATTGGTCGGGATGGTGGTTGAATATGGCCTTCAAATGAAAATATGTGAAAAATTAATAGTAAATTACTTTGGCATTTTTATTGCCTTTTGTTCTATAATTAATTAAACTAATCATATTTAAATTGGAAGAAAAGAATGAAAGAACACATCTGTTTCCTGATTTGCCTGATTGTTCAGACAGGCCTGATTCAATTGAAAGCTTTTGATACTGAGATCCTACTAATCTCAGATGATGATGAAGTTACTGTCTTTTAAAAGAAACATCGAATTTAAGTAGAAATTAAATGTTATTTTTAATTACAAATATTAGTCTTTTGTAATTCATGAAACGTCAAACATAATATGGAAAAATTATTAGATCATGAATTAGTTTTTGTAGGTTATAGAGAAAAATACAATGAATTTAATTAAAATCATCAAGTTCTGTCATTGTGTGTATATCCTTCTATTCTTGTAACATTTAGTTTTATTCCTGTTTATAGCCAATTGTTTTCTTGCGAAAAGTATTTTGATTCCATGCTTTTTATGTTATTGTTAAAAATTCTTTAGTTAAGTAACCAGGTAAATATAATGGCCTAGGTTGTAAAGGAGGCTGATGTGAGTTTTTGTGTAGTTTTGTTTTTGTTTTTGTTTTCATGCTTAGAAAAATGGTTCATAGACTGGGGAAGTAGAGGGTGAGAAAAAGACAAAAATTAAAAGGGAAAAAGATGTATGCTTACTCTATCCTTTTTCTCCAAAACCCTAATTTATCCACTCTCCCTTGTTCTTTGCCACCTCATTTTGTTGTAAAACACCAATTCAGAAAATACAGTAAATTTAGAAAAGTACATACACTTCATTTTTCATTTAAATCACTGGAAAGAGTATTGTTTTTCTGCAATCTAATTTAAAGTATTTATAGTTTACTAATATATATGATGCTTTTACATTTAACCACTTATATGAAGCATTTATTCATATAAATAAGCACTTCAATATAAATCTTAGAAGTTTTATTTGTGGAACTGTGTTTTAATTACCTACTCGTCAGGTGCTCGTCTCTGTATTATTAGAAAATATTAATCACATTTTGCTCTTTGCACCTTTATTATTTATTGGTTTGTTTGTTTATTCGTTTTTGAGACAGAGTCTCACTTTGTCCCTCAGGCCGTCTCAGGTCGCTGCAGCCTCGACCTCCCAGGTTCAAGTGATGCTCCTGCTTCAAGCCCCAAGTAGCTGGGACTGCCAGCATGTGCCACCATGCCTGGCTAATTTTTGTATTTTTTTTTAGAGATAGGGTCTCATTATGTTGCCTAGGCTGGTCTTGAACTTCTGGCCTCAATCCTCTTGCCTTGGCCTCCCTTGGGATTACAGGCGTGAACCACCACACCTGGCCAGCAGTTTATTTTAAATTGACATCTGCTTTCAAAATTCAAATTATAAAGCAAAACAACTGAATATGTGTGTGTGTGTATGTATGTAAATATATATATAGCAGAGTGTGTGTGTGTGTGTGTAAAATGTATAATTATAATACTTTCATGGGTTTCTATTTGGCTAAAGGGATAATCCCTTACAGTTATTCTGAAATAGTAAGATCATATATTTTAGGTATGTTTTTACTCAAAAATAAAATTTAGTAATAACTCATCTATATATCAGATTTATAGAATAATAAAAGAGATTTGTTCTCTTCAAAATATGTAAATATGATGTCTTACTGTGCATTTCAATTGCTCTTGTTTTGATGTACAGAGCTAAAAATAAATGAGTTTCTGTTGTTTGTGTGCCATTTAGCTAAAGGCAACAAAAATAATTAAAAATGTTTTTACTCTTTGGGAATTTTATGGTTCTGATTTATTAAAAACAGAGGTGGAGGAATCTTTGAAAAACTTCTTTGTAAACCCAAATACAAACGAGTTGGAATTGATAGAAGAAAAAAGATAAACTCTGGAAATGTATTTATGAAATATTTATTATTGTGAAAAAATCTTGTGAAATTATTCTTTTCTTTGACTGAGTTTCACTTGGTCACTCAGGCTGGTCACTCAGGCTTGGTCACTTGGTCACACAAGTGGCCAGATCTTGGCTCACTGCAACCTCCGCCTCCTAGGTTCAAGTGATTCTCTTGTCTCAGCCTCGCAAGTAGCTGGAACTGCAAAGGCACGCCACCACGCCCAGCTAATTTTTCATATTTTTAGTAGAGATGGGGTTTTACCATGTTGGCCAGGCTGGACTCAAACTCCTTACCTCAGGTGATTCGCCTGCCTCAGCCTCCCAGTGTGCTGGCATTACAGATGTGAGCCACCGCTCTGGCCCTTCTTAAATGTTTTTATTTTTAGAGACAGAGTCTTGCTCTGTCGCCCAGGCTGGAGTACAGTGGTGTAATCTCAGCTCACTGCAACCTCCATTCTTCCCAGGTTCAAGCAGTTCTCCTGCCTCAGCCTCCTGAGTAGCTGGTATTACAGGTGGCCACCACTATGCCCTACTAACTTTTGTATTTTTAGTGGAGACGGGGTTTCACCATAGTCTAGAACTCCTGACCTCAAGTGATCTGCCAGCCGCAGTCTCCCAAAGTTCCAGGATTACAGGTGTGAGCCACTGCGTCCATCCAAAATTATTTTTAATATCACACTTTTTTCTTTCCTTTTGCAAGGAAAAAGCCCATTTTTATTGACATTTTTAGGGCTTTTAAAAAATAAAAGCTGGTTAAAACTTACATCTAGAACGTTTTCTCTTGCAGCATCATCAGTTACTAATAAAGCACTAATAAAGTTAGTGGCATTAGAAAACACATTTGGGAATTAAAGTGTTTATTTGCAAATGATGCAGACATAATTTATATCCTATAAAGGAAATCACAAGATGAAGACATTCAAAGCTCCGCTTCTCTCCGGATACCAAGTTGGAGAAAATTGGTGTCTGATTTTCAGATAATTATTTAGAATTTATTGATTTTTTTAAAAAATCAGGAATACGAGAATTATCACATAATAGTTATTTTATGATTGTAAGGCATCTGTGTGACAGCTAATAATGCATTTGAAAGTGAACTTTTGCTTTCATGTACCCATTTATGTCTTTCTTGCACCATTTCTGTGTAAGTGTTCCTTAAAAACTCTGTAGGTCACCTTGTCAGTGTAGCTGAAGATAGAGGCTTGAGAGTTGCTCTCTTGCCTAAAAGATATGAACTGACAGCTGGAGATCATGGAGTAAAGGTATGTGAGATGAAGACCTTTGGAAAACAGCTGCTTTTCAGAGTATAAATTTCGTGGCCTATGGCTTGGATTCTGAAACAATCTGTATTTCTTAACCGTCTTATCCATTGCCTTCATAAACAATCAGGAGTAGCCTTATAGTTCTGCAGTTCAGAAACCTTGTGTACTATTCCTATATTTGTCTAGAATTTTTAGTCTGTGGTTTCTCTACTTAGTGTTAAGGCAATAGCAAAAATACCTTATAAAATAGGAATTTGTATTTCATAGATAAGGTCTGACCTAAAATAGAAAAGTGTAACTTGGCACCACTAACCAAATTGTTATTTGGAGAATGTTTCTGAACTAATGCAACATGGTATCTTGCCTAATGGTAATTTTTCTGTTTTAATAACTACTTTTGGCCTTTTTATCAGGTGCTTATGTGAATCAAATCATAAAAAATTGGCTGGGCAGTTGGCTCACACCTGTAATCCCAGCACTTTAGGAGGCCAAGGCAGACAGATCACTTGAGGCCAGGAGTTTGAGACCAGTCTGGCCAACATGACGAAACCCTGTCTCTACTAAAAATGCAAAAATTAGCCAGGCATGGTGGCACCTGCCTGTAATCCCTGGTTCCTGGGAGGCTGAGGCAGGAGAATTGCTTGCAAGACTCTTTCTCAAAAAATAAAAAAATTAAAATTAAGTAGAAGTGCAGTAAGGAAGTCTAATGAAGCTATTTAGTACTTTGTGAGCCCGGAATAAAAGAATGACTAAGCTGAGGTTTGGGTGGGTCTCCTAGTGTACAAAGTGATTTAAAGCAAATATGTTTCTGTACTTTAATTAATACTATTGTTATTTATTGAAAACTTACTATGTGGCACGCACTAGTGAGTAAACACAATTGAATCCTCACAATCATACTGTATAGGTCCCATTTTTGTCCCCACTTTACAAAACTGAGCCTCTGAGTAATTAAATAAAATAACATTCAGGATTCACACAGCAGGTAGGCAGTGGGGCTAGGATTCATTGTAACACCAGAACTTAATCTCAGGCTGCACTGTAAATTACTGAGTATGACCTGCATACCTTCCATGAGTGATGCCTTCTGGAATTGCTCATCGTACACAACTGAAGCCTTACCAGTGCACAGGACTGTCTTACTGTTGTATATTTCCAAGTATGGGGACAAGGAGATTAGTCCAATCTGTTTCTAGTAGGAGGAGACACATATAAATTAATAACATACAACAGTCATGCATACCTTAATGATGGGGATAGCTTTTGAGAATTGCACTATTCAGCAATTTTGTTGTTATGCAACAAAAGTATCATAGATGTGCTTACACAAACCTAGATGGTATAGCTTACTACATATCTTAGGATAGCCTGTTGCTCACAGGCTGCAGAACTGTACAGCATATTACAAAACTGAATACTGTAGGCAGTTGTAACACAATGTTAAGTGTTTATGTACCTAAGCACAGAAAAGGTACATTAAAAAGTGTAAAAGATGAAAAATGGTACACCTGTAGGGGGCACTTACTATGAATGGAGCTTACAGGACTGGAAGTTGCTCCTTATGAGTCAGTGAGTGAGTGGTGAGCAAATATAAGGTCTAGGACATCACTTTACATCACTGTAGACTTTAGAAACACTGTACACTTCAGCTACAGTAAATTCAAAATATTTTTCTTTCTTCAGTAATAGACCTAGCTTACTATAATTTTTTTTTTTTTTTTGAGACAGAGTCTCCCTCTGTTGCCCAGGCTGGAGTGAGTTGTGTGATCTCGGCTCACAGCAACCTCTGCCTCCCGGGTTCAATGATTCTCCTGCCTTAGCCTCCCAAGTAGTCAGGATCACAGGTGTGTGCCACCATACCTGGCTAATTTTTGTGTTTTAGTAGAGATGGACTTTTGCCATGTTGGCCAGGCTGGTCTCAAACTCCTGACCTCAGATGATCCTCCCCACTCAGCCTCCCAAAGTGTTGGGATTACAGGCCATTGTAATTACCATGCCTGGCCACTGTAACTTTTTTATTTTATAAAATTTTTTTTTTTAACTTTTGACTCTTGTAATAACACTTAGCTAAAAACACAAACACATTGTACAGCTGTACAAAAATGTTTTCTTTCATTCTATAAGCCATTTTCTATTTTTAACATTTTTTACTTTCATTTTCTGCTATTTGAACTTTTTGTTAAAAACTAAGACACAAACACACATGAGCCTAGGCCCTCAGAGGGCCAGGATCATCAGTATCACTGCCTTCCACCTCCACATCTTGTCCCACTGGAAGGTCTTCAGGGCCAATAGCAGGCATGGAGCTGTTCTCTCCTATGATAACAGTGAATTCTTCTGGAATACCTCTTGAAGGACCTGCCTGAGGCTGTTTTACAGTTAACTTTTAAAATATATCTAAGTAAAGGGACTACACTCCAAAGTAATGATAGAAAGTATAGTATAGTAAGTACACAGAAACCAGTAACATGGCTGTCTATTATCAGGTGTTATGTACTGTACGTAATTTTAAGACCTCCATCTTATATGTTGTTCATTGTTGACCAAAATGTTGTTATGTGGTGCTTGATTGTAATCATATGCAGGAGTATAGAGTTGGGAGCACAGAAAAGGCAGTTATCAGTTTTTACTCTAGGTCTCTCTGGTTGTACTTCTGATACTGTAAAATGGCATTGCTCCATTCTCAAGTTTATAGCTCATTCAGCGTTCTATTTTTATTCATCATGGCTACATCTGGTTGAAGTAAGAAGGAAACGATGTTACTTTAGAAGAAGTAAAAGAGGCCCAGAAAGGTTAAATGCCTTTCTTAGAGACACAGTAAATCATTGATATCAAAGCAATTATTTTGGGCCCCAACTGACAGTTAATTTCCTTGGTAGACTAGGAAATTGCACATTTCTCTGAAATTGATCTTTTTTCAATTTTTTTTTTTTTTTTCTTCAAAAAAAGCCGAGAATCTTTTCCTCATCTAACTCATATCCTTTTCAGGCCTTTATATTTTTCAAGTTCACAAATGTTTTCCTGGTCTTGACAAATAATGTGGTTATTGAAAGTAGATAAGTTCTCTACTATATGGCCATTGTGGGATCTGGGGACCCTACAGTGTTACAAGCTGGCTTCCAGGGAATTGAGATAGGGATATGATAGCTCCCTGTGCAGGTCTCTAGGCAGCTTCTCTGCCTTGGGCCAAAGCTAGCAGCTCAGGGATCATATGAAGCAGATTTCCTCTTCCTGGGATAGACTCAACCTGTGTCAGCTGAAGCAATATTTCCAGGGCAAGAAGTCTCCTAACATGCTGGAGATGCTAGATGTCCAGGATTGTAGGCTGAATTGCTTGTGATGGTTCCCAATGAGGAAGCAATGCAGACAGAGTGTGTGCACCTGCCTTCCTCCTCAGAGCTACCACTTGGCAGTTACGACAAACATCATGGGGAGTGATCACTATTGATTCAGTTTTGTCCTGTGAACTACTCTCATTCATAGATAAGGCTGAGAGCAGTTACCAGTGCATCTCTGTATAGTGCAGTATTTAATAAGACATTATTTTCCCTAATTCCTAGTTATGTGGTTCTTAAATTTTTTTTTTTTGGATCAGGGACTGCTTTAAGAATTTGGGAAAAGCTGAGTGCAGTGGTATATGTCTGTATTCCCAGCTACTCTGGAAACTAAGGCAGAAGGATTGCTTGAGCCCAGGAGTTTGAGGCTGTAGTGTGCTACGATTGTGCCTGTGAATAGAAGTGGCACTTCAGCCTGGAGAACATAGCAAGACCCCATCTCTTTTTTAAAAAATTGGTGAAAGCACTCTCTCCAGAAAAATGCACACACAAATTTTGAATATAATTCAAGGGGTTTATGACCCTCTCCACCAAAAGCTGATTCGTGAGCTGTGGATTTTAGTAAATAACCCTTGTTGTAGACTTTCCATATTCATGTTGTTTGCTAGCTAAAGAAATACTGTAATTTTTAAATCTGTAGATATTTCACTGGTAATATGTTTAATGTTCTTCTCCATTGATTAAAAGTAAACACAGTATGCTTTAAATCAGCACGCATACCTGTTGTGTTCTAGGAAATTTTTATCAAAGCTTAAATTTTGAACAGCAGTTATCTAATATTTACTTTTTCTCCTTTTTTAAAGCTTGGTAAAATGCGGCTGACAATTCCGTGTCGGGCCCTTACATGCTCTCACCTACAATGTTTTGACGCAACTCTTTACATTCAGATGAATGAGAAAAAACCAACCTGGGTTTGTCCTGTCTGTGATAAGAAGGCTCCATATGAACACCTTATTATTGATGGGTATGTCACTTTAACTGTTTTTGGTACCTTGAAATGACCATATATTATCTGGGTTTGTTACACATCAGATTTGGAATGAAAATTCTAAGTTACATATTTGTAGGATTTTTATGAGTCTGCAAACCAATATTTTCAAAGTAATTTTATTTCAAATTAGTATTATGAATATTTTCTTTTCAATTTGATGTTCCCTTATTTTGAAAATGCATGCTTTACTGTTAGTGCCTCCTGGCATTCATCGTTTAAAGCACCAGTGGTTTTAAGCAGGGTATGGTTACACCTTTTCCTTTTTCCATCATTCATTCATGCATCCATCCCTAGACACGTAGACCATATTGGAGGAGGAATGTATGGTAAAATTTGGGTTAACTCAGGCTCATCCAAAATTGGGCATTTCAATAGCAGTTAGCCTGTTTCTGGAGGTCAGATCAAGCTTCAGTCATGGTCTTCTTTTTCTTTCTTGTCTTGTCCACCTACAGCATCACAATAACCGATTATTGTTTTTAACACCTTTGTTTTATCTATCCTACCAGACATCTTGGAATGCTCCTCCAAATTATCTCCTATTCTGCAGCCTCCTTTACCCCTGCCTTTTGCCATTAAACAAAAACAATTTGTGCAAAGGAGGACGTTTACTTAATTTTGGGGGGGGAGGAAGGGTAGGGGTAGAGACAGGGTCTTGCCATTTTGCCCAGGTTGATCTCAAATTGCCGGGCTCAAGTGATTGTCCTGCCTTAGCCTTCCAAAGTGCTGAGATTGCAGTCGTGAGCCACTGCACCCAGCCTCTACTTAATATTTCCTTTACTTTCTAGCAAAACACTTAAGGCAGCTTACCTCCAGTATTTAAGAAAATGTAGAAGTCTGAAGGTGGTAATATCAGAAATTCAATATATTTAGCAATACAGGTATAACCTGGAACTTGAGAGATGTCAGACCAGTCATGGGAAAAAAATAAACCTGTAACTTAAATGTTTTATGTTTAACTTTTCAGAAATGACAGTGATCACTTACTAGTAAATCAGAATTAAATAGTAATATTTTACCAACTGTATATGTTACATAGCTTTAGGTTCTCCCATTTCTTGTTATAAAAGCCATATAACACACATATTCTTTTAAAGAAAAATTTGAAAACAGGAAAATAAAAAGCTGTTTTTGGTATATAATTTTCTGATTTTTGTCTTTACATAATTGTACACTATTAATAATTTTTATCCTTTGGTTTCATTTAACATTACAACCTAAGAATTTGGCCATAATTATGCATTCTTTATACATGTTTTTAAATGTCACAATATTTTATCAAAGAGATTTAACCTTTGATTACATATTTGTACATGTATTGCTTCAGTTTATCAAATAAGACATGCTTACTGTAGGCAATTTAGAATATGCAAAAAAATCTAAAGAAGGAAAATAAATACCCATGAAGGTACCACCCAGAGATAACTACTATCTATATACTACTCACACAGAATTTTATTTTTGAAATGAAGCTTGCTTTTGTTGACCTTTTCTAACTTTTTGTGAACATTTTCCCATATGATTAAAAATCTTTGAAAATGTCATTTTTCATGGTCACGTGATATTTTCTTACATAAATGTGACATAAATTCGCTATATTTCTGTTTACCACTGGATTTTAAGAATAAATGTAACTTAAGTTGTTCAACTTTTAATTTATTTTCATTTAAAATATATTCTAAGGATGAATTGTTTTCTTACAGCTTGTTTATGGAAATCCTAAAGTACTGTACAGACTGTGATGAAATTCAATTTAAGGAAGATGGCTCTTGGGCACCAATGAGATTGAAAAAGGAAGTACAGGAAGTTTCTGCCTCATACAATGGAGTCGATGGTGAGTAGTTCTTCACAAGGAAGGGGCCACCTCCCTACTGCTGTAAGTCTGGTTTTCAATATTAAAATCCATATATTTTTTTAAAAACACTGAACAATTTGTGCAGAGCTTAATAATTCCCATTAACTTACTGATTAAATGTTCAGAAGTAATAGTACTCCTTTTAACTTCACTTTTTTGCCAGCTTTAAAGATTTTTCTGATACAAGATTTTAAAGTAATGTAATTTGTCATTTGTAAAGTCATACTTTTGAAACTGCACCCTTTTAATATTTTTAACAGATTTGGTACAGAGTAGTAAACATTCTTTCTTCATTTTTTTCCCCTGGCTTTTAGTATGTTTTTGCTGGAAAGAGACTATGAGTTTTTACAAATGCTATCATATTTCTTAAATATGTCAGATATTTTACAGATAATAATATACAGTCTGTGCTCTCAAATTACTTTTTCTCCGAAGTAGGCATAAGACACATTTTGATTGTTTACTCTAATTCTGTAATTTATTATTTTGAAAAATAATTCACCATTATTAAATAATAGTTTTAAACTTAGAATTCTGAGCCACTGCTGGTTTTCTGCTCTCTGGTTCCAACAATATTGTGAATCTAAACTGTAACAGATAAACTGTAAGGGACACTGAGAAAAGAGAGATGTCATAGCTCTTCCTTGCCTTGTATTTTAATGATTCCCATACAGGATGCTTGAGCTCCACACTGGAGCATCAGGTAGCTTCTCACCACCAGTCCTCAAATAAAAACAAGAAAGTAGAAGTGATTGACCTGACCATAGACAGTTCATCTGATGAAGAGGAAGAAGAGCCATCAGCCAAGAGGACCTGTCCTTCCCTGTCTCCCACGTCACCACTAAATAATAAAGGGTAAGGGCTGGCACCTCTAAAAAAAGTCATAGTGAAAATTAACTTGTCAAATAGGAATTAAAGACTTACCAAATAAAAGGATTCTTGATTCTAAAACTTAACAATCAAAGAATAGTTTGATTTTTTTCCCAGGTTTGTAATATTCTGGAGGGATTGGGGTAATGCACGAAAAGGGTACTTGGATATAGTTTTCATCATATCAAAAGATGATTCTGGTACAGTGGTTCTCAAATTGTGGTGTATGTACATCAGAATTATCTGAGACTTTTTTTTTTTTTTTGAGACAGAGTCTTGCTTTATTGCCACGCTGGAGCACAGTGGCACAGTCTCGGCTCACTGCAACTTCTGCCTCCTGGGTTCAAGTGATTCTTCTGCCTCAGCCTCTCAAGTAGCTGAGACTACAGGCGTGTGCCAAACGCCCGGCTAATTTTTGTATTTTTAGTAGAGACGGGATTTCACCATGTTGGCCAGGATGATCTCGATCTCTTCACCTCGTGATCCACCTGCCTCGGCCTCCCAAAGTGCTGGGATTACAGGTGTGAGCCACCGCGCCCGGCTGAGAGCTTATTAAAATGCATACATTGCTCCCCCATGTCTGAGTCAGGAGTAGGGACTACGAAAATTTGTATTTCTTGGCCAGGCACGGTGTCTCGCACCTGCAATTCTAGGGAGTTTGGGAGGCTGAGGCAGGTAGATTGTCTGAGCCCAGGAGTTTGAGACCAGCCTGAGCAACATGGTGAAATCTCGTCTCTACTAAAATACAAATATTAGCCGAGTGTGGTGGCATACCCCTGTAATCCCAGCTACTCTGGAGAGTGAGGCAGGAAAATCACTTGAACCCAGGAGGCAGAGGTTGTAGCGAGCCAAGATTACACCATTGTACTCCAGCCTGGGCCACAGAGCAAGACTGTCTCAAAAAAAAAAAAAGAAAATTTGTGTTTCTAGTAAGTTCCTAGGTGATCCTGCTTCTGCTCACAGGATTTGGAACATTTGTTCAAACTGAAATGTATGCAATAAAATTCACCCCAAGTTGAGTGTTGCAAGTAGAAAGCAGAGGAAGACCAATGATTTAAATGTGCCTCAGAATATGAATGAGGCTGGCAGTGAAAGAGGTCAAAGATGACTTCTGTTGTAGTACACAGTATTTCCTATTTTACAGACTTGTCTCCCATATTTTCCATTTGTTTTATATCAGTAACAGTGTACCTAGATTATGCTTCAGTTCATGAAACACTGTTCTCTGCTTTGTATGAAACACCCTCTGCTAAGCATGGATGATAATAAAATGAATAAGTACAGTCTTAACCTTAAAGAGCTTGGCATTTTCTAGGGGGTGGTAAAACGAGTAGCAAATCCAACTGAACTCTTAAAACAGGCTGTTAGTCTTGTAGACACATCAGGGATTTTCAGCAAAAAGATTTCTAATTGTGCTAAAGCACAATTGTAGCACACTAATTGTAAATTTAGAAATAGATGTGTCCCTTTTTAGGTATAAAGCAGGAGAATCACATGGCCTGTTGTAACTAAATAGAAGCTATTCAAAAACTCTTCCAGCAGCAGTAGGGACTAAAGAAAGAATGTAAGAGAGAGAAGGAAAGTCCATAAATGGCATTGTTACAACACCAGATCAAGAGCAGGCATTTCTGTGCCTGGAGTCAAATCATTTTCAGGTTTGATATTGTGTGATGATATTAAAAGATTTCAGTCAGTTCAAGACTAGCTTGGGCAACATGGTAAAACCTTGTCTCTACCAAAAAATTAGCTGGGTGTGGTAGTGTGTGCCTGTTGTCCAGCTACTGGGAGGCTGAGGTGGGAGGATCACTTGAGCCTGGGAGGTGGAGGTTGCAGTGAGCTGAGATCGTGCCACTGCTCTCCAACCTGGGTGACAGAGTGAGACCCTGCCTCAAAAAAAAGATTTCAATCAAACATATTTCACACATTGCTATTTTCATTTTAGAGTAGTCTGTCTTGATATACAGACAGAAACAAAGACATTAAAAACAGTATCATTATTCCAAACAAAGTTAACAATTTAAACACAAATCCTACTCTTATGAACATGACCTCTGATGAAAGCTTACCTTAATGGCTGTAACCCAGCATGCCTGACCTTGTTATTACACCAATGTATATTATGTCTGAGTAGGAGAAAAGAAAAAGTCGTATTACCTAAAGTTAGAACAAGTATCTATAGAATTTTGATTCCAAGATATTTTGTAAATATCAAACCATAGTATGGCCAAATACACACTGTCATGTAATTTTTTTTTAAGTGCCATAATCGCAATGTTAAAAGATATTTGATAAACCTCTGGATGTATAAATACTTTTGGGTTAAATGCATCATTATATATGTTAGTTCTGTTTCTTAGACGATTAATAGTAGTCATATGTATTTATGTAAACTACACAATAGTATTACTATATTTTTTTCTTTAAAGAAAACTTTTGAGTGTTTAGTAATCTAATATTTCTTCTTGGATATATACTTTGCTCTTTCCCAAAAAGTATTTGGAGAAAATAAATGATGTTTATTATGTTTGGGAAATTACATTAGGTGCATTAACTACTTCCTGAATTTCCCAATGACTAATTAAACCCAGATATAGTATTGCAAATGCCAGACATTTCTCTATTTGCAGATAAAAACAAGAAACTTGAAAATTTACATCCTTCGAAGGAGAATAACACCGTAGTCAACACTAGTAGCCATTTTATAATAATAACTAGTTGGTAACTAGAAACCTAAGTCCAGCATATTGTGTTTGTTGTTGTGCAGTGTAAAGGTTGAAATGCATTTCAAAACATTATCACAAATTGAAAGAAAAGCATGCAGTCAGGAATTAGAGGCAAACACTAAATGTAAAACATTTTGTTGTCTTTAGCCACAGAGTGCTTAATGTTCATGCAGAAATTTTCTATGCTGTTTATATTTTCAAAGACTAGCATTGCTTCTCTCTCATAATCCCTTAGACATTGTGAGAGGACTCAGCTAATGGTAAATGCTACTTTTCCTAGATATAAGAAGTTTAACAAAGTTTCCACTAGATGAAACATTTTTATGAGCCAGACCAGAGTATGTTTTATGCTTAATATCCCATTCATTAAAATGTGGTAGATGGTAGTGACTGGAACTCTATTCCTGGAAATCCAACCTTGGCATCTTTTGAAATAGTCTATACACTGAAATCGCATCCCCATGCCCCAAGTACTTTACATGAAGCTTTAAAAGCAAAAGACAGCCTCTTTATTGCCTCCTTTGTCTTTATTTTCTATAACACATATACCTTCAGTCTGTAGTATTGTTGGGATAACATGTAACTCTAATGTTTCCTTCCAAGTGGGCTACTATAATTCTTTTTCTCTTCAAACTTAGTTTTGTTTTTGTTTTGTTTTGAGGCAGGCTCTTGCTCTGTCACCCAGGCTCGAGCGCAGTGGTACAGTCACGGCTTCTGCAGTCTTGACCTCTTGGGCTCAAGCAGTCCTCTCACCTGTCTCCCAAATATCTGGGACTAGAGATATGTGCCACCAGGTCTGGTTAAGTTTTTAAATTTTTCTTAGAGACAGGGTCTCCCTGTGTTGCCCAGGCTGGTCTCAAACTTCTGAGCTCAAACTATTCTTCTGCCTCAGCCTCCCAAAGTATGGGAATTATAGGAATGAGCCACCGTGCCTGGCCCCAAAATTAGTTTTTATTGTTTTCTTTCTTGTCCTTTTTGCTTTTCCCTTAATTTTAGTTATTTTAAAAAAAGCTACTCAGCTATTTAAGCTTTTCACTGTTTAGAGTCCTAATTCTTGTTTTATTTTTTCTTTTTCCAATTATACTATTCTCCCTTTAAAAACTCTCCATCACCTATTCACTTTGGAGTATTTCTTCTTGTTTCACTACATTCATTTAGATTCAGCAAGGCTTTTACGCAAATGTGCTGATAACTGTTGTACTGGGCATTGGTTATACTAAACAATATCTAGTTTTTGTTCTCCTAAAACTTAGAATCTGAGGGGCCAGCTGGTAACTCCTAACCACTCAGATTGCTTCATTCCCTCTGTCTTATTATATGTATTTTCTTTGCTTGGGCATATCTATACTTATTAGCCAGTACTCCAGTGTTGTTCTAAAAGAGTTTCCAAATTTCATTTGCTATAGGTAACTTTCACTCATACTCTGTTAAAGTGGCTCACCCGTACCTTTCCCTTGCATTCTGAAAGCATAGGTTATGAAGATATTCCAAAGGCAGTGTGGGGTTTGTGAATGTTGGATAGCAGTGCATCTGTCTATTTCTTTCTATGGCCTCTGTTAAATGCTATTAACGTATACAAATTATTTTCACATAATGGTGTATAATCTAAATTATACATTGTTTTGCTTGTTTTTTGTTCTTATTTCTAGCACAAAACCTAGGGTTCATTGTGAGATGCAAACTCCTTTTTTTGTTAAACTTAAAAGTTTAACTGACTGATGAAAACTATGCAAATCTTTCCTTCTTCCAGCATTTTAAGTCTTCCACATCAAGCATCTCCAGTATCCCGTACCCCGAGCCTTCCTGCTGTAGACACAAGCTACATTAATACCTCCCTTATCCAAGACTATAGGCATCCTTTCCACATGACACCCATGCCTTATGACTTACAAGGTGAGTCACTGGTTCTTCTGGATTGTCACATAGCATTATGAATGCCTTTGATCTATATAGTTCTCTCCTAGGTGAATCTAAGGAAGTACTGGAAGATTGAGCCAACAGAGCCTTGGACCCAGGGAACTGAGAGAAATAATATACTGTGGTTATAAATACTGACCCAGTTCCTCGATTGTACTGTCACCAGTAGCCACTATTTTACTCCCAGTGGTAAAACTAGTACAATAATCTTTAGATTTTGTGAGTTCCTAAGTACTCTGCAACTTAGTTTTGAATGACTGCTAGTATGTGGCTTTGAATTTTGGTATTTATGAACTTTTTTTTTTTTTTTTTTTTTGGAGACGGAGTCTCACTCTGTCGCCTGTGCTGGAACTTAGTTTTGAATGACTGCTAGTATGTGGCTTTGAATTTTGGTATTTATGAACTTTTTTTTTGGAGACGGAGTCTCACTCTGTCGCCTGTGCTGGAGTGCGGTGGCGCGATCTCGGCTCACTGCAATCTCTGCCTCCTGCATTCAAGCGATTCTCCTGCCTCAGGCTCCCGAGTGGCTGGTATTACGGGCACCTACCACCACACCCAGCTAATTTTTTGTATTTTTAGTAGAGATGGAGGTTTTACTATGTTGGCCAGGCTGGTCTTGAACTCCCAGCCTTAGGTAATTCATCTGTCTCGGCCTCCCAAAGTGCTGGGACTACAGGTGTGAGCCACTGCGCCCAGCACTATGAACATTATTTATTGTTCTCTGATTTTAGTTGTAATACATCAGGCATTGTGGGTAACTATGTTGTATTATGTTTTTGACAATGCTGAATTGAGACATTTGAAAGGTTTAGTTTTTATGCTAATGAATTTGATCTTAAAATTTTTTTTTTATTTGTGGGTACATACTAGATGTATATATTTATATGATCCTTTTTAAAAGCAGGTTGAAATGTCATTATACTCATTTGTATATTTTGAGTTCATAAGATTCATGTTTTCAAAAAATTATTCTCGTATATCTTTGTAGCATAATAGTTTATATATTAGTCATATAATCTAAGAACTTTTTGTATTAAAAAAGCCATATATGCTCACTGGAAAATTCAACACAGAAACATAAAGTGAAAGTTTCCCTCTGCCTGTTCCCCAGCCCCACTCCCCAGAAGTTACAACTACTATTTTTATTTTTTTTTTTTATTTTTTGGAGAAGGAGTTTCACTCTTATTGCCCAGGCTGGAGTGCAATGGTGCAATCTCGGCTCACTGCAACCTTCTCCTCCCAGGTTCAAGTGATTCTCCTGCCTCAGCCTCCCAATTAGCTGGGATTACAGGCATGCGCCATCACGCCCAGCTAATTATGTATTTTTAGTAGAGATGGGGTTTCTCCATGTTGTTGGTCAGGCTGGTCTCGAACTCCTGACTTCAGGTAATTTACCAACCTCGGTCTCCCAAAGTGCTGGGATTACAGGTGTGAGCCATCGTGCACCGTGCCCGGCCAGTTATAGCTACTCTTAACAGTTGGTTAGATACCTTTCTATACCTTTTTTCTACATGTATGAAACACACTGTCACTATCAAGAACCATGGTGTTATGCATTTTGTAGGCCCTCATGTTGTAGTCTGTTATAATGTATACAGTAGGTAGATGCCCAGAGTATCTGTGGTGTTGCAATATATTTATTTCTGCTTGTTCTACTTTTCCCCAAGTTTAGATATCATAATGAAGCATTTAATTCATGCTTGTTTACTTGCTCTTCATTGCATTACACATTGGGTGATCTAGACAAGAACGTGAATAGAAAGGGGCCTGCTTGTAGTGAATCCGAAGCAGCCAGGCATCAGGGCTGTTGCTTGTTATGGAATAGCCAGTTTTCAGGCACACAAATGCCTCTGCAGAGTCTGTCAGCTGAATCTGATAGCAAATGAGCAAATTTAAGAAAGAGAAAAATCTATGCTACAACTTACTTAACCTAACTCTCAACTTCCTTGCCTGCAAAATGAGAGCAAAAATAATTACATACCTCATGAAGTGCTTGTGAGGAGTAATTTACAGTATTTTGAAAGTTTCCTTAAGAGGAGTCGAGAGCATTTGTTAAAAGTATGCCAGTTTAAGGATCAGTGTTAGATCTGATAGAGCAGTAGTGGCCCCAGTACCCCAAATGGACTCACGGAGAAGACAAATCATTGCCAAAGCTTAGTTTTCAGCTTTAGTAATGTAGAGGTGGGAGAGACATAAAATGTTTAGCTCAACTCTTTATGTTTAAATAAAATTCTGAGTGACATAGCATTTAAGACATGTATTTGTTTTTGAAGTATTGGGGCATTTGGAAGAATTTTTCCTTTGTTTATTCTTTTTAAAACTATTTTTTCTTCCACAGGGTTAGATTTTTTCCCTTTCTTATCAGGAGACAATCAGGTATGTCATGAAAAATTTACTTTAATTGTACATTAAAAATACAGTCATGCACCGCATAATGACATTTTGGTCGATAACAGCCCATATATGTATTCCATAAGATCACAGTGGAGCTGGAAAATTCCCCCATCAATTAATTATAGCCACGGTAACATCACAGCACAAGGCATTACTCACATGTTCTTGGTGATGCTGGCATGAACAAACCTATGCTGCCAGTCATGTAAAACGATGGCATTTAGAATTAGGTACAATGTAACGATAATCAACAACTGTGTTACTGGTTTATGCAATTACTATATTTTTTGTTGTTATTTTAGAGTGTACTTCTACTTACTTTTTTTAAGTTAGCTGTAAAACAGTATGCCATGTTATGCCAGGACAGCCTCATACATCCCCATGTTTGCCACTTCTCTTGATCGCATCATTTTCTCTTGTTCTTGATTTAATCTTGTCTTGTTTTGTTCATCGTGGCCCCTAAGCATACAAAATCCACAGCTAATGTTTCCAGTAAGAGGCCACATCGCGTGATTGACATGGAAACAAAATTAAAAGTGATTAAGGATTATGAAGGTAGAAAATCAGTGATGGTTATTGCTCACCAATCAGGCAGTCCCATTCTACCATAGCTACAATCTTAATGAACAAGAACAAAGTGACAGAAGCTGTTAAAGGATCTGCTTCATTGAAGGCAACAAGACTAACAAAAATTTGAGAAGGGCCTGTATCAGATGTGGAGAAACTTGTAGTGACCTGGATTGAAGACCAGACACAGAAACATGTCCCTCTCAGCACCACAGTGATCATGGCCAAAGCAAAATGTTTGTTTGCAATTTTGAAAGAAAAGGCTGGACCCAACTGCAATGTTAAATTTACTGCTAGCTCTGGATGGCTTAAACAATTGAAGAATCATTATTCATTATGTAATATCAAAGTGAGTGGAGAGTCTGCAAGTGCAGATGTGAAGGCAGCTGAACAATTTTTAGAAACTCTAGATAAGCTGATTGTGGAGGAAGATTACCTGCCAGACAAATCTTCAATATGGATGAAACCTCCCTATTCTGGAAATGGATGCCTGAAAGGACTTGCATCTATAAAGAAGCCGAGTCAATGCTAGGTTTCAACGCTTGTAAGGACTAGATAATAGTCTCCCTTGGGGCAATGTTGCAGGCTACAAATTGAAACCCTTTGTGATCTGGCACAGTGAGAACCCCAGAGCCTTTGAGCATATCAGTAAGCACACACTGCCCGAGTACTACAGGAGCAATAAGAAGTCATGGATGACCCAGCTCTTCCAGGATGTCGTTTTGGAGAAGCACTGTTTGGAGAGTAACATAGTTTTCAAGATTATGCTTATTGTTGATAATGCTCCCACACATCCTCATTTGATTGGTGATTATCCCAATATCAAACTGTTGTTTCTCCTTTCAGATACCACCTCTTTGAGCCAATCAATGAATCAAGGCATTGTAGCAGCTTTTAAGGCCTATTAAAAGATCCTGAAGAGGATCTTTGCCCAGACTACTGCTGCAACTGAAAAAAAATCTGAGAAGACACTGATGCATTTCTGGAAGTATTACAACAGCTGTGACTGCATCAGGAAAGGTCCTTGCTTGGGCCTGGAGTGATGTCACCAAGGGTATATGAAGGACATCTAGAAGGTACTGAAGAAGTTTGTTCATGACTTTCAAGGATCTACTAAGGATAAAGAGGTTGCAGAAATCAACAAGGCTGTGGCTGAGATGGCAAACAACTTTAACCTAGATGCTGATGAGGATGACATTGGGAAGCTCCTAGAGGTGATTCCCGAGGAATCGACTAAGAAGAAGCTGTTGGAACTGTACAGGAACACATAGCTGAAGAAGGCACAAGAGAAAAGGAAACTGCAGGAGACAAAAAAGAACCTCCAGGAAAATTCACAGTGAAGGGTTTAGCGGAAGCTTTTGCAGACCTCAACAAGCTCCTTAAAAAATTTAAAAACATGGTCCCAACACTGAAAGGTTTTCATTAATAGCGAGGAATGTTTGTGGTGCATTATCTGCTTCCAAGCAAATCGGTGATGTAAGAAAGAAACCAAGCAAAACACCATGGACATATTTCTGAAGAGTGACACCTCCTTAAGAAGAGCCTCAGGCAGGTCCTTCAGTGGGTATTCCAGAAGATTGTTGTCATAGCACACGACAGCTCCATGCATGTTACTGCCCTTGAAGACCGGGTGGTGGGACAAGCTGTGCAGGTGGAAGACAGTGATATCGATGACCCCGACCTCCCCTCTGGAGGCCTAGGCTGATGTGTTCTGTGTGTCTTCGGTTTTAACAAAAAAGTTAAAAAGCAAAAAAATACTTAGAAATGTTAAAAATAGGGGGAAAAAAAAGTAGAATAAGGATATAAAGAAGGAAATATTTTTGTACAGCTGTACAATGTATTTGTGTTTTAAATTGTTGTTACAAGAGTCAGTTTTAAAAAATTAAAAAGTTTGTAAAGTAAAATTAGCTAACGTTCATATATTATTGAAGAAAGAAAAATATTTTTAACACATTTAGTGTAGCCACAGTGTAGTGTTTATGGAGGCTGCAGTAGTGTACAGTAATGTCCTAGGCCTTCACATTCACTCATCACTCACTCACTGGCTCACCCAGAGCAACTTCCAGTACTGCAGGCTTCATTCATGGTAAGTGCCCTGTACAGGTGTATTATTTTTTTATCTCTTATACCATATTTTTACTTACCTTTTCTATGTTTAGATACACACATACTTGGCATTGTGTTACAGTTGCCTACGACATTCAGCACAGTAACATGCTGTATAGGTTTGTAGCCTGGGAGCAATAGGCCAGACCACAGAGCCTAGGTGTGTAGTAGGCTATACCGCCTAAGTTCGTGTGAGCATGCTCTATGATGCTTGCACAACCATAAAATCGCCTAACAACACATTTCTCAAAACACATCCCTGTCGTTAAGCGACGCATGACTGTATTTAAAAGTATAATGCGTAGGCAAGAGAAAGAATAAATTTCCTTGGAAAATTTAGAGTAATCATACCCATTATTGTTAGGGCTTTAAAATTTAAATAAAAATTCCTAGTTTCAGTGGTGCGTGAGCATATAGTAAGAACAGTGTTGGTTTCCTGTACTGTTTTATGAAGAAACGGGGCAGTGAGTCATATTGACTGATAGATTTCTTGGCTAAGTAGCTCCTTACTAGCATGAGGGTGGACCGTCTGCCTCTCCTGCTGCTTCTGAGCATATGCTTCTTGGGAAATAGAATTGATAATTGCTTGCAATACCAATTAAAAAAAAAAAAACCATAAAATTTTTTATTTTTCTTCCAGTTTCAGATACCAAAATGTCTTTTAGGGATGAATGCTCTAGTCCTATAAGGTCATTTGATTTTGCAAAATGTCTTACTAAATATTTCAGAAACACTAGATACTCAAGATATCCTACATTTCAGGATTTGTTCTGCTGAGGAGAAAATGTATTAATTTAGAATTAGAATTAACATTTTTGTGTCTCTTGTTTCCCCCCCAGCATTACAACACCTCCTTGCTTGCCGCTGCAGCAGCAGCAGTTTCAGATGATCAAGATCTCCTGCACTCGTCTCGGTTTTTTCCATATACCTCCTCACAGATGTTTCTCGATCAGTTAAGTGCAGGAGGCAGTACTTCTCTGCCAACCACCAATGGAAGCAGTAGTGGCAGTAACAGCAGCCTGGTTTCCTCCAACAGCCTGAGGGAGGGCCATAGCCACACTGTCACAAACAGGAGCAGCACGGACACAGCATCCATTTTTGGCATCATACCAGACATTATTTCATTGGACTAATTCCCAGGCTCTGCTGCTCCCTTCCCCACCCCAGATCAAATGAACTTGGCAGAAAGAAGAGAACTTTGTGCTCTGTTTTACCTTACTCTGTTTAGAAAAGTATACAAGCGTGTTTTTTTCCTTTTTTTAGGGAAAAAATTAAAAGAAATGTACAGAGAACAAAACTATATTTTCAGTTTTACTTTTGTATATAAATCTAAGACTGCCTGTGTGATAAAACACTTGTTAAAAAAAAAAAAAAAAAGGAAAGAAAGGAAAAAAGAAAAAATAAGCCACCTTCACCACAAACCACCTTCAGTTCATTTTTTTCTGGATTCTGAAGATTTTTCATCATTTGTCTTATGGTTTGGGTTTTATTTTACTTCAATGGCATTATTTTATTTGCAATAACAGAAAAGGAATTGCATGTATGAAGTTTTAAATTGTGGGCTTTTCTTTGTTGTGGGGAGGGGGTCGGGGGGGTAGTTTGATTTCCATTTTCTGAAAACAACAGACTTGGATTCTGTTTGTGTGTGTGTGCATATTTTATCTAGCCTTAAGTTATAAAGCTCATCTGTCCCACTGCATTCCCTATGTATTTTCAGGACATGGCTCATGGGTATGTGTGTTCATTGTGTACGTCTCTGTGTATTTTTCTGTCATCACTGTTCCCTCTCCTCCCGACTGTGCATTCAGTTGATATAAACAGTTGCTTGCTTCTTTCAAAGTGCTTTGCAGGTCTTGAACTCACGTGTGAGCATCTTTATCAACTATCCCAATTGCATGTTCTCCATCACATATTCTCTCTTATTTGCTCTGTACCCCCTGAGAATATGTTTTAGAGATATTGGAGTAAAGCTGTCCGGGTAAGGAGTAGGCTTAGCCGACCTATGAATAATACACTTTAGTCTAGTTCTTTATTCTAAATCTGGATTGCCAGTATTGTGTATTTAAACCAAGTCTGTGAATACTTGCTTTTATTGGCTACACAGTAACAAGTTTTCATGTAAGATCTTAATACCAAAGTAGGAAGTAAAAATAGCTTAGAAAGCCCTGTCAGGTGTTGTGTGCAGCTGACAGAGGTAAGGTTACATCACCTCAAAAAGAAAGATACACCGTCAGTTATCCTAAAAATAAATTGTTTGGAAAGTACAATGCACCACACTTGTCAATTTGTAGAAGTCTACTATTTGATAAACAGTCAAAATTCAAGATGTGTTTGACCCTTAGTCATTTTTACTCTCTGGTTCTGAGTATGCCTATTTTATTAGCCTATCTACCTTGTTTATCTTTTTCTTCACCTTTTAACAAGTATGACATAGGAAAGTCAATTTTTTAGAATTCATGGATCAGTCTAATCTACTCTAATTCATCATGGAATATGTAAATATATTGAAAACTGTTTTTCAGGAGAGAAATATGGGTTGGAGGGAAGGAAAAGTGGTTCTACTTATGTTCCAAAATTCTCATCAGAGAACGTTTGATGTTCTCAGTATGGAAAATATTTTTTAGTTGATTGAGAATGCAGGTTTAACAGAAAAGATAAAGAAGGGGCATGATGATTGCCGGTTCTCCAGATTGGATTTTCTTGTCATAACTGTTAAATGTTTTCAGAGCTGATGAAGGACCACCTCTGTGTATAGACTTGTAGTTTTAAACCTTGCATTGGTAACAAAATGATCGACTTTAATCCAGGTAGAATTCAAGATGGCTGTACTTCAGTTGTATGATAAAATTAATGGTTCACATGACTGTGTGGCATCTAAAAATGTTTTTATAGCATCTCTCTGCCACTAAATTGTTGACTTGAATTTTGAAAAAAAAAAAGTTGGTGTCGATATGTATATGTGTGTGTGTATATATGTATTTATAAACAAGTGTGTGTGAGTAACAAGTGAGTTTCATAGTCTTCCCTTACGCATGTGTATTCCACACACAAATGGCTGAGTTATAGTCATAAAACAATTTGCAATAAAAAAAAACAAAAAAACAAAAAAAACAAAACAGATTGTCAGTTAACCGGGAAACAGTTAACGTTTTTTAATGAATCTGGTGTTACAGTGAGCAAATGTCATATTAATTTAGGCTGATTTCTAATAATATCATAATTTGTGTCTAAATTTGGATTGGGGTAGAAATTGCTGAAATTGTGGGGAGTTTTTTCTGGTTTTCATTGCACTAGGAAACATTTTTACTAATTCAGCTGCCTTAGGTAAAGTGAATAGTTTTCTTCTTGTTTTTTAGTCTGTCATCGTTAGACTCAAAATTCCGATCAATAACTTTGTGTATGATGCTGAATTACAAACTGTTTGAATAATCCAGTTGAAAATATATCCCTCTACTTTCTTCAGCCCAGTTGTAGAGAGGGTTAATTTCAGTGTCCCACATTATACCAACCTAAGAGAAGAACAGGTAATAGGGAGAAATAAACATCTGTTCAGTGGTTTTGGTCATGTCTCCATAGGAGAAGGTAACCATTCAGTTGTCTTAATTTTAGTTCATTCCACCCTGTGAGTTTGTTTCCATCAGTTGTTGACTTTCCAGAATGTTGCATTAAGTAATAGTTGTCACTCTGTTGGTCTCATGGTCAATATCAATCACACTTTCATGATCTCTACTAATTATTAGTAGAGTCGTGCACTTATGTCTTTAACTCCTAACTTTAAAGAAAAGCACATAGTCACTTCGTCTCTTTTTTTCTCAACCCACCGTCACTCCCCAACACATGCCAACATTGACATGCTATCTGTGGACAAATAGCAGTTCTCAGAATCTAGTCAAGTTGCCATCATCCCCCTTGCCTTGGCCGTTCATAGTAGGTATGCATATGTTTGTTTTTGTATAGTACTCTCTGTGTGTATATATTATGTATATATATACATCTGTATGCACACATCTTTGATAAAATAGCTGTTTGGCAGGGTTAAAGTGGCTTTTAATTACTTCGTGGGCATTATTGGATACATCTTTTTAAAAAAAATCCGAACCAGAACCGTGCCATGCTTGGTTAATTTATTTTGAGCATTAAAATTGCTTTACTAATTATTTAGACATTATCACAATTCTGTATCTTTACTGACTTAGGAAAGATTCACATAAGCTCTGAAAAATCTGATTTATTGGCAGATTTTCCTTTGAGTCAAGTGTCTGAAATGGAATGAAAATATATCCTAACTCTAATATAGAAAGAACATTGTTTTTAAAACAATTTTGATTTTAAATACCTAAGACTTTCAAGATCTTCAGGACTTTTTAAAGCACATTTGAAATTATTTTAGTAAGAATTTTGTTTTATCAGTATATGTTGAATTCTGTTCTAATTAAACACAAAGTTTAGATTTCAGAAAGAGGGAGGGAAAATAGCTGGTGGTCCCAGAGTGTGCTGCTGTTAATTGTTTAACAAAGGGGAAAATGTATATAACAGATAAAGTTACCATAAATTCCATGAACTTAAATCTGTGATTCATTGCCTTAAAACTTTCTCTCTTAGAATTTCCATACCGCATGCCAAACCAGTAAAATGGCTTTTAAAAATGTATAGTAGACAATGTCAGTTTGTATAAAAGTACCAAGTGAAAATATTTATTACATGCATTGGAAAAAAATTGTTTACCTATTGAATGTTACCTGTTTATGTAGAGCTCTTTAGATGTAATAAAAGAAAAGCCTTCAGTTAATTTGTCGTCTGTAAAATAACACTGCTGGGATTCAAGGGGACAGTCCTGAGACAGGTGATAATGGTTTGTCCTTCCAAAGCACCTTTCATCAAGAGATTTCAAAGCATGACAAGTAACTAATTTTCTTGCAGCATACTTTGAGGTAAGTAATGAATATATAACCATCATTTCCCTTTCTTGTTAAAATATGGCTAGCTCTGTACTAAGTCACAGCGTCTGTTTAGTATAAATCTGTTTAGTGTTTGCAGTTTGAATGCTAATAGCACTGTGGCCTTTTTGTAAACAACACTAGGTGCTAGAGAAACCAACTGGAATTGCAGGAATGAGCTTGAAATCAGGACAGGAGTAGTGGAAAAGCTTTTTCCTCAGGTAAGATTTGAATCAGAACACTTCACAGGATCTTCAACTCTGGACCACTGAATCCCCTTAATTAGGAGCAGGGAGTCAGCGAAGAGAAGCCCCAGGTTCTAATGGCCATCCACACCAGCTGTGTGCTTTTGGCAAGCTGTACTTCAGATTCCTGTTAGGCAAATGAGATTCATAAAACTTGCTTTAAAACCATACTGGGACCATTCAGTGATTAAATATAGACAAACTTTTGACGGGATATACCCTCATTCATTATAACTAGGACTTGCTGTTCCTGACTCATCTAAATCATTGGTATTTACTTTCCATCTAGTCTTTGGTATTCCAGGTTGGCTGTGCAGGATTTACTTCCCGATGTCCATGACTGGAGCTCAAAAGGGGTGTGGCCTAGGACCTTTGAGCTTTGCTGGAAAGTGACAGCAGTTCTCTCTGGGGACCAAGGTCTAACCAGCCCTCTGGTGGATTTACCATGGAGGTAATGAAGTTTAAGCACCAGGACCCCTCGCTTGCTGTGGGCCTGGGAGTGGCCCCACCAATTGTGCATTTCTATTTTTGTATTCTTAAAGAAGGCAGCCAAATCTTAGAAACCTCAGACCCCACAAAACTCCTGCACTACGGACCTGGGCATCCCAGCCAGATGGTCACAACCTCATGTAGGTGGCGTTTGGGCCGTTCACTGCCTTGTCACCCACCCTCACCTCACAAAGCGCTGCTCTGTGGCTCCTAGGAGCTCCTGCGTACTCCCTTTACAACTACACTTGGGGAAATGAGTCTCCTTCCTCGGGGCCTTGTTTGGGTTCGAAGCCACACAGCATCATTGAAACAGTTGCGCTCACACTGTGATTCTTGTTCCTTGCAGTTTTCCCTGTGCCCAGTCCCTAGTGAAAGATTTGTGTCTTGTACAACCTCCCAAAGGACACCCCTGTTTGGGTTTTCTTCTGCTTTAGCCACTGTGGTACCACTAGAAAAAGCCACAGCCTGGAGAACCCACTTTTGATACATACAAATTATGTACATATCATCAGATGGTTGAAAATCTTTGTCCTTGGAGTCCTGTACCCCCACCCATGTTGGTGTGTCACTCCATCCTTTTTTAGGACTCTGCTGACACTACGAATGATCCACAGAGTTGACAAGTGTATGGGCACCTCTGAATCTCTGACAACACCAGCCTGGCACCTTCTGGCTGTGTAACTCACTCAAAGCCACTAGAGCTATATGGACTCCCAGAAGGTATAAGTGTTCCTACTACTGGTTTTCAGGACTATTGGACCCTGGCCATTGCCTGTTACATCTCTTTATTTCTCTCCATAAGTCCTGGGGAAGTGACTTAAGGCTATGACCAGTGTGGGCCACTTGAGCAGACCATCCTGGAACCTTGCTGCCTGATAACAGAGCCCAGGGGACAGCTCGAATTTCTCACAGCATTAGAAGCCCCCTTCTCGAGCCCTGCAAGGTCAGTGAATGCAGCAGCTCACATCTGGTTCCCTTTGGTGTGGGGTGTAAAGTAGTAGATCACTCGTCCCACCCTCAGCTGATGCTGCCTCATTGTAGCATGTGTTTTCACTCTATACTCTGTTGATGAATGAACAGCCTGAGCAATGTCACTGTATCTGCTGAGATGCAAATGAGAATTTGTAAATAGGCCTGTGGCACTGCAAGAATTGTTGTCATAAGGGTTTTAGCTTTTTGTTCGTTGCTGCTTCTCGGCTAGCACTGGCTTCATCTTGGAAATGTGGAAGATGGGTCTAGCCCCCAAATACACAGTAAGTCTCTTGGTAGATTACCCTTAAGTCAGCTCAGTCCTTCCTCAACAGGCCCCATGAGGTAAGAAGTGGGAGTCCAGCTTGTGTGAGGGCCCTGAAGCTTTGAGGGGTGAAATGATTTGCCCAAAGTCACACAGTGGGAAGCAGCAGAGCCAGGACTGGAATCCAGGCTGGACTGCAAACCACAAGCTCCTTCAATGCTGGAAAGGGCAGGACTCGTAGTTACTAAATCAATACAAATCTTTTATTAAAGATCTGCTCCTACCATAGATGAAATCATCTATTATGGTTGCTAGTTATCCTCTGCTACAGTTGGGTAATGTCTTGCTGCTGTGTTTGCCATCTCCCCCAAATTAAAAAAATACTTTTTTTGAGACAGAGTCTCACACTTTCGCCCACACTGGAGTTCAGTGGTGCGATCTGAGCTCACTGCAACCTCTGCCTCCTGGTTTCAAAGCAGTTCTCCTGCCTCAGCCTCTTGAGTAGCTGGAACTACAGGCACACGCCACTATGTCCAGCCAATTTTTGTATTTTTAGTAGAGACAGGGTTTCACCATATTGGTCAGGCTGGTCTCAAACTCCTGACCTCATGATCCATCTGCCTCGGCCTCCCAAGTGCTGGGATTACAGGAGTGAGCCACCGCTCCCGGCCCAATATTTTTCCTTTTAAAAATTAATCGCTCCAAGTTTTCAGGCCTAGGGGAGGCAGTCGCGTTCTCCTTCAGTAGTCCTGTGCAGGAAGGGTGATCTTGTGGATGAACTCATCATACTTCACTTTGCCGTTAGGTTCGATACCTGCTTCCCTGAAGAGATCATCCACTGCAAAAAATCACATTAATTTTTCAGTTTGGCTTTAATGCTCCATTATTAAAAAGTTGAGTTCTTTGAGGGCTGGGGCTCCCCTAAGGGCTTTCTTGAGTCTCCAGTTAACTATTCCCATAGACCAGGAAGTAAGCCAGTGAACAGAAAGGGACAACCTACCCCTACCCTCCTAAGCCACTGATAACATTTTGAGCTCATCAGGCTTTCTGCAGGGGCAGGGAATAGGGAGGTGTACTGGTAAAGATTTGGTCACTGATGCCAGCCTGTGCTTTTATTTTTATTTTTTTCATGAAAATATGACCCCTGTGCCTGGATTTCTAGAAACCTTTGGCCTGCAGTTTTTTACCTTCCACAGCTCAGCTTCCAGAGCGGACGTCCTCCGCAGCCCCAGGCTTCGGGCTGCCCCTCACTTGCCTGCCTTCTCCCCCAAGCTGGCGCTCTTCACCACCCCTGCCCCCACCCGAAGAGAGGACTTAGTGACAAGCAGTGTCTGCTACCATCACCTCTAAAAAAAGTATGTTTGTGGGATGGGGGTTTTATGAGAGAAAAATAAATCCAACTGTGTGGAGAGCTCACAGCATACAAAACTGCCATTGTTCCCCCTTGCTCCAAAAAAAAAATCACTTCATTTGCTTGTTTCTTCTGGTTCTGGATTCCTGGGATAAAATACTAGCTTGTCCCAGGCATTGGCAAGAGCCATTTCAGCTTGTCTTCTCCACGACAGCCTCTTGGGGCCAACCTACCATGGCTCTTCAGCCCAGCCTCCTCCTCCTGCAGAAGCAGTCACTGCTGTGTCAGCTTCCCAGGTCTGGACACTCTCCACACACCTCGGGGCAGTGAGAAAATAGCCTGTGATTCTCTGCTTAACCATCCTTCTCAAAAGTATAATTACCCGTGCCTTGTGCCTAAGCCGATAGTAGTTCTGAGTATTGGGAGAATGTTGAGGGCACTAAAATTCATCTCATTCTGTGGAGAAGCTTCTACGATCAGCCAGCTGGTTAAAACCATCCCAGGGGACAGGCCAACATCAGCTCCAAGGCCAGTCACTGCAGCCTCTTCCCACGTGGACGAGGGACAGGACTTAGCCAGGTGTCAAGTCTAAGGACACCTGAGTAGAATAAGCCTCTCACTCCGTCTCACTTCAAAGACCCATAAAAAGCCAAAGTGCTGAAGTCAGCCCGTCCCAGGTGTCAGGAAGAGAAGGCTTCGCCTGTAGCCTTCTCCAGCCGTTTGAAGGATGTTTTTTAATCAAACTGAACATTGTCTTTCAATCATCCAGAAAAAGGATTCCTGCCACTGGTATCATCCTTCCCGTCTTCTGTGGCAAGTGGGAGGGAACTTGGTGTCCCTACTTGTCTGGAACACATGGTTTCTGTGAAACCTTCCTCTGCTGGTTATGGGAGATGTATGTGAGTCTGGAGCCACGGTGTTGCTTTACATGGAGACCATTAACCCACAAAAATAAGGCCTGCTCCCTCTGCTGACTCCACCTGCTGCCTAGAGGACCGGCCAGTGTCCCGGGGGGAGTGTGGGAGGGAAGAACGGCCCATGTCTTCCCTGTCCATGTAAATGAAAACAGCCACGAGAGGTGAGCCTGGAAAAGCAGGGTACGGAGACCCAGCCTGCCGTTGGGCGACTGTTAATATATATGTATTTATTTTTGGAGACGAAGTCTTGCTCTGTTGCCCAGGCTGGAATGTATGGCACAAGCTTGACTCACTGCAACCTCCGCCTGCCGTGTTCAAGCAATCCTGCCTCAGCCTCCCGAGTAGCTGGGACTACAGGTGTGCACCACCACGCCCAGCTAATTTTTGCATGTCGGGCAATTTTTAAACGCTGTGCTGTGCCTTAGTGGCATCAGCTAAAATCTGAGCAGACTGATTTGTAGAGTGGTAGCTGGGAGGGACCTGAGGGCTCACCCACTGCACCCTCCCTCATTTCCACCAAGGGAAGTGAGGTGAGAGGTTAGGAAACTCACCTGCGGTCTCCCAGCACTCAGGAGTCCAACCACAACATCAAACCCCTCCTCCAGTGGTTTATTGTCATTTAACCAGAGATGAAATTCTTGTCATTTTGAAGCCTCTTTTCAGCACCTACTTGTGGCCAAGCCCAGCTCTCCTGTCTCAACCACAGGCAAGCAGGGCAGCTTAACTAGAAAGAAAGCCCAGGCTCCGGGGTCAGGGGCCCTGGCCTCGGGCAGAGCAGGGTGGCAGGGCTAGGCAGGAGGGTGTGCCGGCTGGAAGAACAAAGGCTGCACATGGCCTGGCGTGGGGGTCCCCTTGACAGTGTACAGAGGGCTTTCCTAGAAGACCCCTGCTCTGAGGCAGGAAGGCCTGCTGGGCTGCAGGGAGGTGCAAGGCAAAGACCCCTCATGGGGCTCTGAGACCAGGAGCCCCGCCTGTCTTTGCAATTCTCCAACTGTCCTGGCAAAGTTCCCCATGGAGCCCCCTTCTGGAAGAGCTTAGAGCAGCCTGAGTCGGGAGGAAAGGGAGCAAAGTAGCACCTCAATTAGGAAACTCTACCTCAGCAGCAACTTTGGAGAATGCTGTGACGGGAGAAGGGGCAGGGATGTCTAGACCTGCCTTCACCCCTGCGCTGCTGCTGGGGAGCCACTCACTCCCCCTGCTTCTTTATCAGTAGGAGGCGGCACTTGCACTCCCAGGGGTGTCACATGCACTAGATGAAGCCCCACAGTGAGAGCTGGAACACAGTGCGAGGCTGGACTGTTTGCTCCAGCTGCCCTGCCCTGTGGGGTCCCAGCTGGGTTTCCTCCAGGTTGCCCCTTCACCCTGCGCCCCTCCAGGCCCTCTGGTTCTTCACCTAGCGTGGCATCTGCTCACAGTCTCCTGTGTGTGCAGCAGCAGAGGTGGTCTGCATCACCCTGGTGGCATCAACCGGGCTTCGGTGCCCTCCTCCCAACCCCTTAATCCCCTCCTACTGTCGGGAAACAGGCCCCAGGCTGTTACCTTCCTTGTGGGTGAGCTTTTCCCCCAATCTCGTGAGTTTTGACCGCAGGTCGGACGCCATGATGTAACCTTTCTTCTCCTTGTCCGCCATCAACATGGCAAGAAGAATTTCCTTCTTTGGGTCCTCTTGTTTTATTTGCATGTGCATAATGGTCAGGAAAGTGGAGAAATCCAGCTCTCCATTTCCATCTAGGAAACCCGCAAACACAGCAGAGTGAGCAGAGGGAAAGGCTCTTGGGAAGCCAGCTGGCCTTCTGTGGGACCCGCACAGCTGGTTCAGGGGCCACCGACCAGGGAGCAGCAGGATGTGGCAGTGAGTGGTCACAGTGAAGAGGATACAGCCCCTCCCACCGACTTCCCACCAAGGGCCCCTCACTGGACTGGACATTCTTCATTTCAGCAACATCCTCCGTGACGATGCTTATCGTCACCCCAAAGTTCAGAGTGCAGGGTCCCATCCCAGCTGGAGCACTGGGCTCCTCTGCTCCCTTCTAGGGCTTCCCTCCTGCCCTGAACTGCAGGGAAACAGGTCCCTGTGTCGTCCATTCTGCCTTCGACAGCCACCATAGCACAACTACCAGAATGGGTCAGCGGCCCCACCTGGGCCTCAAGCCTCAGTCCCAGGCTGGGCTGCTCACCTGCCTCCGCTCACTGCAGCCTCCACCTGAACCCCTCCTCCACGAGCCCTGGCCTGGATGTCACTGCAGGAAATCAAAACTTCCCCCACTACAACTTCCTGTTTGTTTAGGAGAGACAGAAATCAAGGAAACCACCACCCCTTTGGAGCTGGACCTGAGGGATCTCAGGTATCAGACTCTGAGCACCCCATCGCCAGGCTGCAAGCCTTCACAGGCTCGCCTGGGCCCAGCATGGCCTGCCCCAGGGCGGGCTCCCAGCGTCACTGCAGGTACCCTCTAGTGAGGCCTCCGGTAACCCTAGCAGATGGCAGTGACCCCCCTGAGATGAGGAAGCTGGGGCCCGAGACTGAGCAGCGGCCTGTGGGCTCTGGTTCAAGTGCTCTTCCCAGGGGACCTCCCTTCCTTCCTGAGTGTCCAACCACCAACGCAAACATCTACCCCAGCTTCTGAAACGACTCCTTATTTTCTTAGAAAAAACATGACAAAATGTAAAACTTGTTTCTGATTATGAAAAGCTGTATATGTTCTCATTGTTGAAAATACAGGAAACAGGCTGGGCACAGTAGCTCATGCCTCTAACCCCAGCACTTTGAGAGGCCAAGACAGGTGGATCACCACAGGTCAGGAGGTCAACACTGGCCTGGCCAACATGGCAAAAGCCCATCTCTACTAAAAATACAAAAATTAGCCAGGCGTGGTGGCGGGCGCCTGTAATCCCAGCTACTTGGGAGGCTGAGGCAGGAGAATCACTTGAACCTGGGAGGCAGAGGTTGTGGTGAACCGAGATCGCACCACTGCTCTGTAGCCTGGGCAACAGAGTGAGACCCTCTCAAAAAAAAAAGTGGGGTTAGGAGAGTGCCTACTTCTTCGGGTTTTGGGAGCTAAGCACATGACAAATATTCAACAAAGGGAAATGTTTCCATAAAAACAACATTGGGATCACTGTCAGCACAGTTTTTCCCTGGGTTTGATAAGTCTATTAGAATTCCTAGATCCTGAGGTCTGTGAGATGGTGTGTCACTGGTTGCTAGGAGGATTCCAGAAAGCCCAAGTGAGGTGCAGTGCTCCTGGTCTGGGGCTGCCACAGCTGGGTCCCCAGGAGGCCTCCCTGCCACCTGCCCCTCATACTCCTGAGCTGTTCACACCTCTACTGTCTGCACCCACCCGCCGGCCCCTCCCCTCTCCCCGTTGTTCCCCCACCACTCACCTATCCCGTGGGTGTGCAGGTGGCATTGCACCTCCCCTGGCGTCGGGCTGGCCCCCAGGCACCTCATGGCCACCATGAGGTCGGAGGCTTTTATCTTCCCTCTCTGCTGCTTGTCATATAGGGAGAAGCATTCCTTGTACTCTGCACACAGCCCAGAGGGAGGGTCAGTGGCGTCTGGTCACTCTCCGCCCACGCCAACCTCCCTGTCCTTGGATCTCTTCTCCCTCTTTTCTCTTCCCCTTCCTTTTGCCCATTCCCTCCATCCCTCTCTCCTCTCCCCTCCCCTCCCAAGGGTGCTAGATACAGCAAATGAAAATAGAGGACTGCCAGGTTAAACCGAATTCAGATCAACACGGTACATTTTATTGTATGTCCCAAATTTTGCATAGGGACATATACTTCCACTGGAAAAGTATTTGTTGTGTGTCTGAAATTCTAATTTAACTGGGTATCCTGTGTTTTATCTGGCTCCCTTTCCCCTCCTTCCTACCCCTTCTCTTTCTTCTCCCTCCTCCTCCCTGCCAACCCACAGGACTAGAACTCCCAGGACAGTGCCCCTCCAGGTCCCACAGGGGAGAGCAGGAACCCACAGCATGGTGTCCAGCCCCCCAGGGGACCTCTGCAAACACAGCTTTTCTGGACAATGGGAATAATAAAGGCTCAGGATTACTGTGAGGGCCAGAAATCCAGGAGGCCCAGCAGAGAGCGGTGATATTATCACCGCCATCATCACAGCTGGGGCATTTCTGAGCCAGCTGCCCCTGCCCTGGCCTCCAGGCTGCTGACTCTCAAGCTGTCCTTGGACTTGGGCCCTGGTCCTGTTCTTAGAGACTTCAAAGGGTCCTGCTGAGAAGTTCTCCCAGGGACTGAAGCCCTTTCTTCCTCGGTAGGTGGTGAAGGTGGAAAGCATCTAGAGCCAGAGCTCCCAGCCTGACACAGCTGTCCCACAAGCTCTGGCCTTGGGAGGCTTCGGAAGGTCAGCTGAGAGTTTGTGAAAAGTCCCTGGACCCCACTGACTGAGCATCTGATTTGGGGGTAGGTGGGGCTGCCATCAGGACAGGGAGATTCTCGTCCAACTCAGACTAGGCACCTGGGCCTGCGGTTGGAGCCGTGGGAACCCAGTGGCCCCGTGCTGGCCCTCCCAGTCTGGGGCTCGGGGCTGTGTTCTCTCTCCTGCTTCTCATACCACCCAGGTGGGTCCTTAGAGTCCTGGACACCAGCCCCTTAGCTGATGATGGCAACAATGACAGTTCACGTTGCTGAGCGCTCCACCCTCAGGCCCTCGCTTCATCCCTGCAACCTGCCGTGAACCTCCTCATATCCCCATGTGCACAGGGCATTGAACACAGAGCCTGGCTGTGGGCACCCGGGCTCCTGAAGGGCAGCTCTGCCCACCAGGCAACACTGCCTTCAGCTCCAGGGCAGACACCACTGCGTGCAGCAGGGTGAGGGACAGGATGCAGAAGGACCCCCCCACCAGATTCCCAGCCCAGACCAGGGGTCCCTTCATATTCCCTCATGAAGGCACTCAGGCCCCCCTGGTAGCTTTTCGTGTCTAGGATTTCGGGGGGGGGGGTCACTAAAGACAGGCAGATTGCCATGTACCATTTTGAGACATATTTGCGGCCTTTGTGGAGGGACTGAGAGGAAACCCCCAGCCCCACCTACCTGCCCTTTCAGAACTTTCCAGAGCCTGAGCTTCTGAAGGGGCAAACCGAAGACAGGACCAGGTGGCAGTGGCTGAAGAGGCCCAGGGGAAGCAGGGCCAGAGCCTGGCCTAAGACCCCAGCTTTGGTTCCCACAAAACCAAATTGCCTGCAAGAGGGCTCAGTGCCAGAGGGGACAATGCCATCACCTCACATGACGGGGACCGAGAGAGAGGGCTGCCCCAAGCACGGAGCTTAACCTTAGCGCTGCAGGGGATGCTCCTGGGGACCTCTCACGGCCACCCTCACCTTGTCTTTCTGTCTGGCTTTGCCCCCAGGTGAGGGTAGGTTCAAGGCCCACCGCTGTCTCTGCCTGATCTGTACTGGAAGCTGCTCATCGCACCCTTGGGGGCCAGAATCAGCCTGGCTCTGCAGATGTGTGCACTGCACCCCTCCCCAATGAGCCCTGTCAGTCACTGGGACCTGTGACAGGTCCTTGCCATCAAGCAGGGCCAGGGCTCAAATAGAGGCCTCCTAACAAACCTTCACATCAGATAGGTGCCATCTTCCTGCCTCAGACGCCTTTAAAGAGCTGGAAGGCCAGATCAGAACCAGGAATGACTGCGCTAGAACAAGACAACAGGGTGCTGGAAACCCAGCTGGGCTTCCCGCTGGCTCCTTCCTCCACCCCCTCTTCACTCTCCCCCCTCACCTCCCGCTGTCCTTCCTGTTTTTTCTCCTGCCAGGTTACCCTCTAACATACTAGCGCATCCATTTCACTGTTTTCCTTTGCGTCCTCCCCTCCCTCAACAGTGACCCCCTCCTGTGAGGAAGGGATTTTGTCTCTGTGTTCACTGTTGTTTCTCTAGTGCCCAGAACAGGGCTGGCACAAAGAAGGGACACAAACATTTGTTGAATGAAAGGATTAATTGGGTTAAATGAATTGGATTAAAAATCCCCTTTAAGTCTTTTCTTTGAAAATGCAAATGCCAGCCCAGCGGTGTCACGCCTGTAATCCCGGCACTTTGGGAGGCCGAGGCGGGCGGATCATGAAGTCAAGAGATTGAGACCATCCTGGCCAACATGGTGAAACCCTGTCTCTACTAAAAATACAAAATTAGCCGGGTGTGGTGGCGTGTGCCTGTAATCCCAGCTACTCTGGAGGCTGAGGCAGGAGAATTGCTTGAACCCGGGTGGCAGAGATTGCAGGGAGCCGAGGTCGCGCCACTGCACTCCAGCCTGGAGACAGAGTGAGACTCCATTGCCTAGGATAACACCAGCTATGCTAGATGTTTAACAACCTGCTCCAATCATGTATGTACTTGTGTACTCTGCACGGTACAAAGTGTGTGTAGCCCACAATTTACAAATAAGAAGGGAATGTGCACTATTCTCTATTAAAAATTCCATACAGGGCTGGGCGCAGTGGCTCATGCCTGTAATCCCAGCACTTTGGGAGGTCAAGGCAGGAGTATCACTTGGGCCCAGGAGTTCAAAACCAACCCGGACAACAGAGCCAGACCTCATGCCTGCAAAATATTTTAAAATATTTTGTGTGTGGTGGCGCATGCCTGTAGTCCCAGCTTCTCAGGAGACAGTGGTGGGAGAATCCCGAGTCTGGGAGGTGAAGGTTGCAATGAGTAGACATCATGCTATGCACCGAGCAAGACTGTCTCAAATAAATAAATAAATTCCATCTAGCTGCTTAATAATCACAAAGGAGTTTTGCTAGCTCCTTTTTTTTTTGAGACAGAGTTTCACTCTTGTTGTCCAGGCTGGAGTGCGGTGGCACAATTTCAGCTCACTGCAACCTCCACCTCCGGGTTCAAGCGATTCTCCTGCCTCAGTCTCCAAAGTAGCGGGGACGACAGGTGCCCGCCACCACGCCTGGCTAATTTGTTGTTGTTGTTGTTGAGACAGAATCATGCTCTTGTCAACCAGGCTGGAGTGCAGTGGTGCAATCTCAGCTCACTGCAACCTCTTCCTCCCAGGTACAAGTGATTCTCCTGCCTCAGCCTCCAGAGTAGCTGGGATTACACCGCCACCGCGCCCAGCTAATTTTTGTATTTTTAGTAGAGACGGGGTTTCACCATGTTGGCCAGGCTGGTCTTGAACTCCTGATCTCAGGTGATCCGCCGGCCTTGGCCTCCCAAAGTGCTGGGATTACAGGGGTGAGCCACAGAGTCAATGTGCTTGGCCAATTTTGTATGTTTAGTAGAAATGGTATTTCACCATGTTGGCCAGGTTGGTTTCAAACCCCTGACCTCAGGTGATCCACCTGCCTCAGCCTCCCAAAATTCTGCGATTACAGATGTGCGCCACCATGCCCAGCCCAAGTTTTGCCAACTCTTATATCCATTGCCAAGTTATAGTTTTGATTCAACCATGAATTGAGAAATGAAGCTGCGTGCCAATGAGTGCAATTCTTTTTCCAATTAATGAATGGTCATTAAAGCTGATGTGATCTACTGTTAAACTATTTCTCACCCTTGTGCCAAATACATTCATTAAATTGAAACTTCTTTCAAATCTCCAGCTCCACTGATCACAATAGGGCTGCCTTTTGCACTCTTTGTATAGGTAGATGTAGGGACTGAAATGTTTGATCCTACATTATTTAGTAATGGCTGGCTTTAACATCCTGCTTGCAAGATTTCTAAAAATACCACTCTTGCTAGCTGCAGTGAGGCAGCCCCAGCCGACACGTGGGTGCACCTGGCTGTGCCCAGCCCAGCGTCCAGCACGAAACTGACATTATCCCCCTCTGTCCCTAGCTCGCAGCAGCCTGGTGATGTGGTGGATCCCTGCTTCACAGGTGAGAAAAAGGCTCAGGGGTGAACAGGCCTCAGGGCCGCTGCCTCCAGAGCCCCCGTCTTCCCACCTCACTAGGTCACCCCG
>PVKP010013306.1:0-55870 GCA_004027715.1 Plecturocebus donacophilus
GTGCGACCCCCGGTTGTGGGACCCCAACCCACGGAGGCAGGCACCCAGTAGACACGAGGCAGGACACGTGGTGGCCGGTACCGACTTTATTGGGATCTCCGGGCGACTCAGGCGGGCAGGGAGGAATCGCGCACGCTTTCTTTGTTCGGTTGGCTTTATAGGGGCAGAGGGCCTGGGGCGGTGGGAGAGCAGAGGTGGCGGGTGATGATTGGTTAGTCCCGGTTGCCGGGCGGGGAGTTTAGTGGGCAGGAAGTTAGGGGAGAGCTAATAAGGCAGATGGTGATTGGCCAAGTTCTAGGCAGGAAGTCTGCTGGGCGGGAGCTGAAAGGGCAGGTGGTGATTGGTTAGGTGGTTGCTAGGCGGAAGGGAGCTGGAGTTCCTTCAGCCGGGGTCGTTGTGCTGAGTCACATAAGGAAGTTAAGCACTTTCCATGTGGCCTCCTTGTGGGGGAAGGGCTTTCCTTATCAGGAGTCGGGCTCTTTCCACATGGCTGGGGGATGGGGCCAGAAATTCCCCTACCAGACAATGTCATTGGGGTTTGTGTCATTTTCCTCCTCAAATATTTTTGTCAAATGATAACTTGATTTGATACCTGTCACAAACTTCCTAAATATCTCTCTTAGGTATTAATGTAAGATTTTCTTCTAATTTTGACAATTTAGCAGTTTATATATTTTTAAAAAATCATCCCACTAAAATTTAAAATATATCAATATATATTTTTTATCATTGATTACACCTTTTATTTCATGTCTTTATTTCTCCCCTAATCTCCTGGTCTAAAAAGATACCATCTGTTTTTGTACACTTAAAATAAGTATAATTTTATTTTGTCTTCTGTAATGTAACATTCAACCACAAATAACGTTTGTTCATCTGTAATGCACCATTCAAAATTTCCCTAAAATACATATTCCATGAAAAAAGGCATAAAGAATTCCATGGGAGTCTGCCATGATAATGGAAGTGCGGGGGCCTCCCTGCTCATAACCCCAATACACATTAAATGGATTGAGAGAAAAATTTACTCTTTCTGCTCCCAGAATTCTAAAACTATCAGGATCACAGAACTAAAGGAATAATTTGACATCTTCCTATATTCACCAACTTATTTCCCAGTTTATGCCAACTTACAAATGTGAGGTTTTTGTTACTTTTCATTCTTCATGTGGGGCTGTACTCAGCTGTGACCCTCAATTACTCATGTTACAAGAAAGACATTTATGCTTAAACAAAAACTCTTTGATTGTGCTTTGAATCTGGTTTATACACTGTAACATGGATGAGAATATTCATAGAAATGTCTACATTGCTTTAAAGCATGCATAAAATTTCTTTAAAGTTTCAGGAAGCATTCTTGCTGGTTCAGTTTCAGGAAGTATTCTTCTAGTTCCCATCTTTGATAGGAATCTTGAAGATAATCAATTGGTGCAAAATATAAAAGTAAAGTGACTTTGTGAGAGAGTCCATGAAGCCAATTCAAAAAAGGTAAACTCAAAAAAAGAAGTCAAAAACAGAGCTGAACAGCCACAGTAGATTAAATGTGTGATGTGTGTTTCTTAGATTTCTCTATTGTCTTTTAAGCATAAAATACTAAAAGTATAAAATACATAAAAACTAAAAGTATTTTATACTTTTTATAAAATACTTAAAAATTAAAAGTATAAAATACATAAACACTGTAGATATATATACATAAGAAAAAACATTCCATGTTTGCCCCTTTTCAGATTCTCTTCTTCATTGAAATATGAAAGGAGTTTTTTGAAGAAAGTCCTAAAATATTGCAGAAGAATATTCTTTTGGCATAGAATGTGTCATCTCTGTACAATTCAAATCCCAACCTGATAATCATGAGTAGCTTGTGAAAATATAAAAGATGTTGTTAGTATCTGTGCCCAACAGCCCAATGTGTTAGCAGACTCCCTTAAGAAAAAATCATCAAAGACAACACAAATATATTTTCCTTTACTATGAGATGTTTGTTTAGAGGATAATCAGAGTATATATTAACTTATTAAAGATAATGCTTATAAAGTTTGTAGGATAGTAACAATGCCTTACCTATTTTAAGGGTTTCTAGATACTAGTTCCTTATGCCCGTTTCTCCTTCTGCCACATCCATCCATATGTCATAATCTCATATGAAATCATTTTTTTCATTCTCACACTTCAAAGTCAAATTTATTCTGTGTAATGATTTTATTTTCTTATCCTTACTATATTTATAGTTGTATAATATTAATATACTTCTTTTTCATTTAAGAAACTTTAAAACATAATTGAAAGACTTCTGTATCTGAGTAGGAAGGGGTAATTTGTGGCAGAACGATGTTGCTACAGAAAACTAGAAGAGTGGACTTCTGCCAAGATGGCCGAATAGGAACAGCTCTGGAGTGCAGTTCTTAGCAAGAGCAGCAAACAAGGCGAGTGATCACCACATTTCCAACCCAGGGCATCTCTGAAAAAAGGCAGTAGCCTATCAGGGAATTATAAATAAAGCCACACCTTCCCAGGACAGAGCACCTGGGAAAAGGAGTGGTTGTGAGTCCCGCTGCAGCAGACTTAAACGTCCCTGCCCAGCAGCTCTGAAGGGAGCAACGAAGCCCCCAGCACAGCACTTGAGCTCTGATAAGGGACAGGTTGCCTCCACAAGTGGCTCCCTGACCCCTGTATATCCAAAGAGTAACCTCATACATGAGACAGTTGGGTGACATCTAGTAGGTACCCTTCTAGGACGAAGCTACCAGAGGAAGGAACAGGCAGCAATCTTTGCTATTATGCAGCCCCCGCGAGTGATTCCAAGGCAAGCAGGGTCTGAAGTAGACCTCCAGCAGTCCAGCAGCAGAGGGGCCTGACTGTTAGAACGAAAACTAAAATACAAAAAGAAATAGCCTCAACATCAACAAAAAGGATGTCCACTTAGAGACACCATCCCCAAGTCACCAACTTCGAAGACCAAAGGTAGATAAATCCACAAAGATGGAAGAAACCAGTGCAAAAAGGATGAAAACACCAAAACCCAGAACGCCTCTTCCCCTCCAAGGTATCACAACTCCTCACCAGTGAGGGAATAAAAGTGGATGGAGAATGAGTTTGATGAATTGACAGAAGCAGGCTTCAGAAGGTGGGTGATAACAAACTTCTCTGAGCTGAAGGAACATGTTCTAACCCAATGCCAAAAAACTAAGAACGTTGAAAAAAGGTTAGACGAAATGCTAACCAGAAAAACCAGCTTAGAGAAGAACATAAACGACTTGATGGAGCTGAAAAACACAACAAGAGACCTTTGCAAAGCATACACAAGCTTCAATAGCCGAACCTACCAAACACAAGAAAGGATATCAAATATTGAAGATCAACTCAATGAAATAAATGAGAAGGCAATATTAGAGGGAAAAGAGTGAAACAAATCAACCATTTACTTGAAGAAACTCTAGAAATGCCAAATCGAAAAATATAAAGAGAGCCCACCTAAGTCATAGTTAAAATAACAAAAAACAATGAGAAGGAGAAAAAACTTAAAATTCTTGGAAAAAGATACATCATTTTTTAAAAAACAACAGTGTGACTGAAATGATTTCAAACACCAATTATCAAAGAGAAAGCAGAGAATGCTATGAAAGTACTGAAAGAGAAAACTGCCAATCTATAATTCATTATCTACCAAATGTGTGCTCCATACAGAAAAGCAAAATATTTCTCTCAATCAAACATAAACTTATAGCTAGCATATAATGATGAAAACAATCCTGTAACCACTTTTTTCAGACTGAAGAAAAATAATTTCAGTCAGAAAACAGTATTGCAGAAAGGAATGAATCGTACTGGAAAAGACAAATATGTTGGCAAATATAGATAAATATAAAATAACAATGTCATAAAAGTTAAAATACTTTGGAATTAATATGCATGACACAAATAAGTCTGGAAGGGATAAATGAAGTTATTCTAATGTCCTAACATTAGTGAGAAAGTTGTAAAAGTAATTATTTTTATTAGACTATATAAGTCAATAACATTTATTTAATCTCATCAGTAACTTCTGCAAGTACAGTAAAAGAGTGTGTATGTGTATGGGTATGGTGTGTGTATTCAGCAAGGTCATATAATAGCATCATGTAAGAATGTATATATAACGGAAGTTAAACCGAAAGATTTTAGTAATACAACAGCTACAAAAGGAAAGGAGAATGCCATAAAACATGCAGGTAAATTGTAAACAAATTACAGAATGGTAGTTGTTAACCAAAATACATTTTTAATTATAATAAATGTAAATGAACTTTCTCAATTAAAGGAGTAAGACTATCTGATTACATCTAGAGAAAAAAAATTTAAAGCTGGTTACAAAATGGTTGCAGAGCCAATTTTGTATCTTATTCTTTCTGTGGCCCTCACACTTCCATGAGCCTACCCTGATTTTTATCTCTGCTGAAGATGTTCTCAGTTCTCCACTACCTCAATTCAGTAATGCAGCTGTTCTCTGCTACTGGAAACAGAAAAGATTGGGAGTGCTCTAATATTTTTCTAACCAAGAACTTGCAATTCTTACCTCTCACACTGCTATCTTCTGGGAGTAATCTTTCCTGCAGTTTAGGCCAGCTCTTAGTCACTTATCAGCTAATGTCTTCAAATAGTTTTATAGTAAATATTTTGTTTAGATTTTGTAATTGTTGTCTATGGGAAGATTTCCTGGCTGAGACATTACAGTATCATTACTGAATGTAGTCTTTAAATAATAAGTTTTAAAAACAACTGTTTTTGTATTGGGAACTGCTACCATGAAGAAAAAGAAACATAATAATAATAAAAAATAAATAAAAACAACTCTTTCAGGCAAAAACCAATTTATATTAAATTCTGATTTTATAAGTCTCTGTAAATCTTAGTGAACATTTCTTTATATTCAACTTCATTATTGTTTCTTCTGTAAATAGTCAAGTAATGTTCTTTGTTATTTTTTAGATATTTCACTTATTTATTTCTAAACCATATAAAATATTTAGGATTTATCTTACTTGTTTTGAATTTTATTATCATGTTTATTTCATCTTTATTTTGATAAGAATAAATTGTGTATTTTTAGTTAATTTTCATCAAGATATTTTTTGCCACATTTCCTCCACAGAATTTCTGAATTTTATAAATAAAAGTTATTAATCAATTTAGCCCTGGAATAATTTCACTTTACATTCATTATTTTGTAAGGAATTGTTTTATATTTTAACATTTAAACAATCATTAGTAACAGAAGTCAGACTTAACACTATATTTTCCTGGTTTATCATTTCCTTTTTTAAAAATAACATTTCCTATTTGTACTAATATTTTTTGAGAATTTTTGGTTGGCTAGAGTATTTCTTTAAGTAATACATTTCAAACAAAGTACATATGTAGAAAAACTGCTGGATATCTGATAATTTTCCATTTAATTTCAGCAAGAATTAGATGCTTACCTAGATATGAATGTTTATGTTCACTATTATTTTTTTCCTCAGAAATCCTAGGAGATCATTCATTTCTTTAAGTTTACAAAGGAAAACTTGGTTTCTGCTTATGTGTTTGGATGTCAATGTTTTTTGTTGAATACTTCCATGTAATTTTTAAAAATCTGTCTTGACCCCATAAGTATATATACCTGCTATGTACCCATAAAAATTTTACATAAAAGCATAAATTTTACATTAAAAATATAAATATTTTCTTGAAAAGCAAATACTTAACCTTGTTATGTTCAGATAGCTGTGCAATTTATTTATAATATTTGGTGATCTCTTTTAATTTACAGATACCACCCCCTGATAAAAATTTAAACAACAAAAATACCTTCCTTATAATCTCTGACATACAGAGTTTAAAGGAATCAGAAACCATCAGTAAATGGTTGAGAAGTACATAATAAGCTTCTTGATTTTAGATGTTATTCAGAAGAACAAAACCCAAGTTCACACCCTATTAAAGAGGCAACAAGCCTGGAGGTACCAAATGTATCAAAGGAAGGTCAGTTAATTGAGATATACATCAAACAAAGATCAACTAACACCTTTTCAGTATCTTTCAGAATGTTATCAAACATGTGACATAACATTTTTCTCCATTTCACACTGTTGATCATTCTCATTACAATTTTGTGTTAAGAAATGCATCCAATGGGGAAAAAAATTTTGCAATCTACCCATCTGACAAAGGGCTAATATCCCAAATCTACAAAGAACTCTAACAAATTTACAAGAAAAAAACAAATTACCCCATCAAAAAGTGGGCAGAGTATATGAACAGATACTACTCAAAAGAAGACATTTATGCAGCCAACAAACATATGAAAAAAGCTCATCATCACTGGTCATTAGAGAAATGCTAATCAAAACCATATTGAGAAATCATCTCAAGCCAGTTAGAATTGAGATCATTCAAACATCAGGAAACAACAGATGCTGGAGAAGATGTGGAGAAACAGGAACACTTTAACACTGTTGGTGGTAGTGTAAATTAGTGCAACCATTGTGGAAGAAAGTGTGGTGATTCCTCAAGGATCTACAACTAGAAATACCATTTGACCCAGCAATCCCATTACTGGGTATATACTCAAAGGATTATAAATAATCATATTATAAAGACACATGCACACATGTTTATTGCGACACTGTTCACAATAGCAAAGAGTTGGAACCAACACAAATGCCCATCTGTGATAGACTGGATAAAGAAAATGTAGCACATATACACCATGGAATACTATGCAGCCATAAAAAAGAATGAGTTCATGTCCTTTGCAGGGAATTAGATGAAACTGGAAAGCATTATTTTCTGCAAACTGACACTAGAACAGAAAACCAAACACCACATGTTCTCAGTCATAAGTGGGTGTTGAACAATGAGAACACATGGACACAGGGAGGGGAACATCACACACTGGGGCCTGTTGGGGGGTGGGGGGCTAGGGGAGGGACAGCAGATGGTGGGGCATAGGGGAGGGATAGCATTAGGAAAAATATCTAGTGTAGGTGACTGGGTGATAGATGCAACAAACCAAATTGATCTCCACATGTACCACAGAACTTAAAAGTATAATAACAATAATAAAAGAAATGCATCAAATGTGTTGCTTAGTAAAAAGCTTACTAAAATTCTAATACAGTGAAATTACATTAAAACAGTGACCATTATTAAAAGCAAGATTTGCATATTCAATAATTGTATTTAAGTTTCCAATTTTAAGAAAGACTTTCCAGATAAATTCCAAGTCAAATAACTTTAAATGACAATATTTATTGTGAATCTGTGAAGTTATAAAGTTGAGCACTTATATTGTTTATATTTTGAAATATGTACTTAGTCTTATCAAAAAGTATTAAAAATACATTCAAACTTCCTTGTGGGATTAATCAAAAGTCATATAGAGCTGTACAAATGCTAAAGAAATAATGTTAACTACGATCTGAAGATAAGCATAAGAATCACAGGTTGCTTGCTCTCTGGCCTGTAATGTTTCAGAATTTTATTTTACCTCTCTTTAGTAATGTAGTAATATCTGGAGATAAGAAACAAGAACAGAAAATTTATCTCCATGACATTTTGCCTGCAGCACCAATAATGTGCAAGCATTCCTCATTTCTCTAAGTTCATGGAATTTATCCCCCAAAATGCTATGACTTCATAAGCATTGTGATACTAACAGACTGTCATTTCATAGTCATCATTTCCACATTTGAAGTATGACACCTGTTTCTCAACAGCAGGGAAATTATACCCAATTAAAAAAGATATATTTTTAAATATAACATAGCTAATATGGTCTTGGGTGCAGAGTTGTTTTGCCCATTTATATTCTGGCAGAAAAGAAGACTGATTGGTACTGAACCTATGTAAAATAATTTTTTTAAAAGCTGTGAAAACATTCAACATAATATCTGGCCATCATCCCAGATACTCATGTTTCTAAAGTCAATTGCTATCATTCAAATTTGTTGTATAATAATCCTAGATTCCACCAGTGAGACTATTAATAAACTGACTTATTTTTAAATATTATTAGAATTAGAAAAATTCAAATTTAGAGTCCTTAGTTAAATTAGTTGTGATGTCTCTGTTTAATCTATTGCAAAAAGTACTGATTTAAATATCAGTTTGTAGAGTCATAATCTGCAAATTCCCCTGAGGATGTGTTAAGTTTGTGAGAAGTTGCAAGGCATAATCTATTAAGATCACTTACATAATGCTTGTATTATTTCTATGCTAAATAGCAAATTACCACAAATTTAGTGACTTAAAATGAAACTTATTTATTATCTCACAGTTTCTGTGGACCAAGAGTCTAAGTACAACTAATCTGTATCTAATGGCTCCTGTGCTTGTGAAGGCTGGAATCAAAGTGCCAGCCAGGTTGAGATTTCATTACAGGCTCAACTGGGGAAAGATCTGTTTCCCAGTTCCCTCTGGTTATTTGTAGAATTTATTTCCTTGTGGCTCTTTATAGGGTTTATGCAAGCTTGCTTCTTCAAAGCCAGCAAAGTATGTGGAAAGAGAGAGACAGAAAGAGAGAGAGAGAGAGAGAGAGAGAGAGAGAGAGAGAAACTCTAGCAAGATAAGCACTATATGTATTCAAGCACACTTAATCACACATATGCCATTACCTTTGCCACAATCTTCTGCCTATAAACAAGTCAAAGGTCCTACCCACACGCAAGGGGAAGGCATTACATAAAGCATGGCTACTGGAAGGTGGGACTCATGTGGACTAACATAAAGGCTGTCCCCCATAGTGCTCAAGTGGGAAATTATTCTAAGCATTTTATTTCTTTGCTGTCTAAATTGAAATATCTCTGGTTTGCCATATGATTCTTTTAAAAAAATTAGAGAGATCAGCAGAAACAGCATATTATTTAAAGAATTTGTTCTGGTTTGCATAATTATGACCTAGTAACTTGAGAATTATAGATACAGCCGCAGTTCTCTGAACAAAGTGGCACAGAAAATAGTACATAATGAAATAGAAATATCCTTCACTGCTTGTCATAGAGTTTGATAATTTTATGCTGAAGGAAATTAATTAATTGGTTAAGTGATAAATATATTAAATAAATTGCAAATTTAATTCAATATAATTATTAATTGTCTTTGGAGGTAAGCACATCTCTTTCCTTCATTATCAGATTATTTCTCTATTTTATAAATTAATTTAAAGCAAACCGTGTTGTTAATGCCAGCATAAAACAATGTATAAGACTCTTAATTAATTTTGAAATATTAGAGGTAATCAACAAGTAATATAGGTTACATTTAATGGAAGTAATAATAACATATCTGACCACTAAACTTATCTGACCAGTAACATAGCTGACCACTAAACTTCAAATTTTAGGGAAAATTTGAAGTTAAAATTAATTAAGCTTTTAGGAGAAAATTAACTCAAGTCTCACATAAGTTTAACGTTATGCTTTTATTGTATTCCATTCTGGGACAAAAATCAATGAGAAATAATATAGTTGTATTTTAAACAAAAATGAATAAAGCGATCTAATGGGTCCAAGGATTTATCTTGATTTGAGATATTCAGTGACTTAGGTCTGTATATTATTCTTTTACACATGGTTAGTATTAAACATCTTGAAAGAGTTTTATAAGCTTTTACTGAAACTTTGTTACTAGCCATTTTATGATTAATAATTGCTAGCAGCTAGACTGAAATTATTAGGATTTCTCTGCTTTATATCATAAACCTAGGAATTAGTCTATACCACGACACAGCTTGATTTCCTGAGGCAAAGTTTGGCTAGATGGTGCTAAATTTGCTGGAAACGGCAAGCACAATAAGAAAGGCTTAAGTTCCTTCTCTCTTATAGTCTCCCTCTACTCTTTGTCATTAGAACATAATGGAAAATCATATGACAAAGAAAAACGTACGATTTTTCTAGCCCCAGTTTCACAAACTGTGTATAAAGATAGTGGAGGGTGATGTGGCCACACTGCTCAGACCAGCAGTTGTGAGTGTTATGAGCAGTCTTATCTGTAGTTCCTTCAGAGCTGAACTTGGCTGCGGAAAGCTGCTTCATTCAAGAACATGGCCATTCCTGGATAGCTCATATCTAATGACTATTCATCAGCTTATAACGGTCTCACCATTTTGGCTGACTATGAGACAACTGTGATGAGCTCTATACAACCTAGAGCTCCACAGGGCACTAAGCAGAGTTTTATCATTTCTGTGTTACAATATTGCAGCTCAACTTCTCCTTGTACCAGTCCTGCCTCCCACCCTTTCGTCAGTGTTTCTAATATACCCTGCTTGTGACATTCAATGTCAATGTCTGCTTCTGGAGCACCCAACCGAGGGAAGGTGGGTGCAGAACCGAGACAATGGCTTGGTAAGCAGTGAAGTCCACCTCTTTGGCTAGTATCCTAACTAAATATATCCAGTTTTGTATGACAGTAACAAATTTATACTTTCAACCAACAATTTCTCCTAATAATTATTCTTTGAACACATTAAGACATATCCTCTCCTCCTAAGAGGGGAGACCCAAAGTCCCAGGTCACTTCACTCATTGCTAGATGATAGTCACAAGGTATGTGTCTGCAAGGTGTGAATTACTCCCCAAATTCAGCAGCAGTCCCATCTGAATGTTCTGAAACTAAACAAAAAATTATAATGTTAACCACTAGAGCAACTTTATTTATGATACTAAATGGCAGAAGGGGAGAAAAGAAATATATTCATTACTTAGAACAAAAGTACACACATAATAATAGAAGAAACTATTCATAACTGATACTGCCTTTATTCCTATATCTAATCATTAGTCTATAACTGAGATGAATAATTTCGATTTCAACTTTCCACTTCCATCTCCACTACCCATTCCATGATTTCTTTACCTTGGTGGAGATCTCAGCTTTTCCTGAGTCACTCCATAAGATTCTTTATCTTTTGGAGTAACTCAAACCTTCATTTCTGAATGGTCTGACTCCAAAATGATTGTGCCTTTAATGATTGCTACAAGACAAGAAGTAGCAAAAGGCACCCACCCCAGAGAATACATAGGTCCTCTATTCTATTTCACATTATTTCACAGCAGCCCAATTTCTCCTTGGTAATTAGGATCAATCACCTCAACCATTATGTTAACCCTCTTCTTTATATATTGGCTCAATGTCATGAGTAAAAGCAAGTGGCTAGGAAGCAGTGTCATGAGTAAAAGCAAGTGGCTAGGAAGCAGTCTCAACTTCCAATTCAATGCAATCACTGTTGTGTTCCTTGATGAAAATATTCTTCTCTTGGCAAGTAGGACCTGCAAATCAACAGCTTTCAAAGCTGTGAAACATAAACCAAAAAATTCTGTGAATGGGTTGTTAGGGAGATTAATGAGAGTCAACCCTTCCATTTCCCTTTCTTGATTTCTAGAACCTCATATTCCAGCTATGGGAGAAATAAATTGATCACTTTTAAGGTAAGAACAAATCTCCTCTGTAGACTCACAAAGCCCCATCTGTTGATTATTCTCTTTACCATTGTTGTAGCTGCTGAGGTGCTTACACAGACATGAAGACATCTTTGGAAAGCAATCTGAAAATGAATGTTCTAGGAAATTTGTAAATTGCACTCCATATGACAGAAACCATTGTTGCAAAGTACTGTTTCCCAACTTGTGTCATAATGGTATCTTAAATGACTACTCCACTAAACTACCAGTCCAGCCAGCAAAATAGTAATGTAATTAGCATACTTTGAACCCCAATTTTGTAAGGCAGAATATAGGAGAGTGGGTCTAAAGCCAAGAAACAATAGCATATTGACCAGCAAAACACCCCTGCAGGAAGGATTCGTGCACATCTTACATGTCTGTAGATTACAACTAGAATTTGAACTTATTCTAAGTGTTATGATATTAGAAAGTTTTAAGTAGAGCAATGACACAATTTGGTTTCCCTTTTAAAATATTACTTGAGCTACTCTGTGGAGAAGAGCTGCTCTCTGGATGTGTTAAATAAGTAAAGTTAAAGATATTGTGAGGCAGTTATTTGCTGTGATGATTGATATTGAGTCTCAACTTAATTGGACTGAAGGATGCAAAGTATTAATCATAGGTGTGTCCATAAGGGTGTTGCCAAAGGAGATTAACATTTGAGTCAGTAGACTTGGAGAGGCAGACCCACCCTCAATCTGGTTGGGCCCCATCTAATCAGCTGCCAGTGTGGCTAGAATCAGGCAGAAGAAAGCTGAATGAGCACACTTCCTGTCTTTCAGTCTTCATCTTTCTTTCTGCTGGATGTTTCCAGCCCTCGAACATCAGACTCTAAGTTCTTCAGCTTTTGGACCCTTGGGCTTACACCAGTGATTTGCCAGGGACTCTCAGGCCTTCAGTCACAGATTAAAGTCTTCACTGTCGGTTTCTCTACTTTTGAGGTTTTGGGATTCAGACTGGCTTCATTGCTACTCAGCTTGCAGATGGCCTATTGTGGGACTTCACTTTGTGATTCTGTGAGTCAATACTCCTTAATAAACTCCCCTCCATATATAGATTTATCCTATTAGTTCTGTCCCTCTAGTGAATCCTGACTAACACATTAGCCATCCAAGAGAAGATTATGAGTAGACAGTAGGATGACCTGGTGGCCTGCATTATCCATATAAATTTGTAAGTCATCAACTTATTAACACTAAATACATAATATTATTTAAGCCAGAGAATGGTTAAGATGACCCAAGGAAGTGTAGCTAGACAAACTGAATGACATAAAGATTAGGTTCTGGAGCTTTACGATATTTTTAAGTCCGGTAGGAATGTACGCTTCTTGGGAGTCTGATTATGTAAAGACTCTGGAGGCGAATTGCCCTAGAACATTGTTTTCAAATACTAATTTTTTAAAATTTCACAACATAAAATCTGGTAAGAACAGATTATCTCTGGATGAAGTTGTGGGCAGTGGGCTTAGTTGTGGGTTCAGTGTCTGGTCTATGTGACACTTCTCAATGTTAGCTGTGGCTCTGAGGCACTCCTGTAGACTTGAAGCCATCTGCAGAAAACAGTTTTAAAAATCTTGTTATAGGCCAGGTGCGGTGGCTCACACCTGTAATCCCGGCACTTTGGGAGGCCGAGGTGGGCAGATCACAAGGTCAAGAGATCCAGACCATCCTGGCCAACACTGTGAAACCCCGTCTCTACTAAAAATGCAAAAATTAGCCGGGTGTGGTGGCACACACCTCTGGTCCCAGCTACTCGGAAGGCTGAGGTGGAAGAATCACTTGAACCCAGGAGACGGAGGTTTCAGTGAGCCCAGATTGCACCACTGCACTCCAACCTGGCGACAGAGCAAGACTCCATCTAAAAAAAATTGAAAAAAATAAAAAATCTTGTTCTAACAGGCAACTAAAAGTTAAGTTTGACCCCTTGTGTAGAATGGACACCTGCCACCAACAATGTGGATGTTGAGGCCCAATAATCATTACTGAGTTAATTAACACTTCTGAAATGTCTGTATAAGTGGAAGGCTCAAATTTATCACGTTAAGGGTCTTTTACCTGCTCTGCCCAACTTTTCTTCCTGAATTATTCCAAACGAGTACACTGTCAGGGCTCTGCTAAGAAGCAAAATCTCAGGAATTTTCTTCCAATTATCAATGAAACAGCATATCAAAATTATAGGCTATAGAGAGTTTTTTTAATCTGTAGCATATTTTGACAAATTCTATCGATCATCATAAAATATCTTTTCCTGAGAGCCTCTCCAAAGGCATTAAGCATGTCTGAAGCAGTGCCCAGGATTTGGTATTTTCAAAAACTCTACTGATGATTTTGGAGATCAGCCACATTTGGGACCATTTGTATGTCACTAAGAGGAATCTTAATGATAGTAAATTTATAGCAGTGCCTCACAGCTGAATTATCTGATAAAGAAAGGGTTTTGGCATATGGTCATAACAAAGAAAATGTCACGATTATTTTATGGTGCGAAATTTTTTTTACCAGAAAAACAACTGAAGACAGGATCATTTAAGTAATAATAATGTTTAACTAACTGATTATCACCACACCCAGAAAAATGCCTACTGCACTTAGTAGATGTGTCAGTTTTCATATAGAGCAGCTTAGTTGTCTGTGATGACTGCCCACCTAACAAGCCATCCACTATGAACGTTAGAACGTGTTACTGACACCCTTTGCTGGAGGCATCCAGGACCCAGAAGACTATCTGACATCTGGACATCAGAGTGGTAAACTGTCAAGGGCTTTCAGTTTGGTCATTGTGACATGATCCTTTTCACGATCCATGCCATATCCCTTTTATTGCCCAGATAATTCAGCTGCAAGGTTTTGTAATGAACAAACTGTAATTAACATCTTTGTTATGGAAATTTAAAGAACAAAGATATTTGTTAAGTGGTATTCAGATGCAATTTCCCCCCAGTTGGCAATTCAGCTAGGTAAATAAATGTGTTCTACAAACAAGTGGTGGATGTATATGCATTTGTTATTTCTTAAATAAAACAGGTGTTTGTTAAGCACGTGATCATATTTTAACCATGAGTAAGTTTATGCTTTCTGGGAGAATACAGTTTATAGAATCTTGTCTATTACTTTGATTGTTTATGAATATAAGAATTATAATGAAGGTCTTTATAAACTAATACCTTTTGTAGAATAGTTGATACCCCTTTCAAGTTCTTATAGAATAAGAGATTTTGCAATACTTCCTAGAGTCACATGCAGTCAGTGAGGGATCAGAGTTACAATGGAAAACATTATTATAGGTATAGAGCACATATTTGAAACAAGCCCCCACATCTTACAAAATATTAATGTCCCATATTCAAAACTGCTGTGGAATGGTGAGAAACATTTAGAATATGAAGAACTGTGGGTCTTATTCATACCAACACAGAATCAAACAGAGCAGGCTAACTCTTTCCCCTTCCTCTATTTTGGGACAGATGCCTTTAAGAATAGTAAAGCAGGAATTTGACTGTAAAATAACAACAATAATACAATAACGACAAAATAACCGCCAATAGTGGCATTTATCATTATAATGAACATTATCATTGTAGCTTCTGCTTAAGAAGAATCTATAAAATATTAGGCAGAGTGTTAACACTTTACATTCTCTTTAAATTTTAATTACATATAATCATCTCAATGGACCTGTAAAGTAGGTATTTCATCCCTATTTAACAAATGGGGAAAATATGTAGTTTGCCTAGGGTAATGCAGCTAGAAAGTGATGGAGTTAGGATCCTAATCCAAGCTTTTCTTAAACTTTATTAGACTTGAAGAGGACTTTGGTTTGGCTGGTATAGCACTGCAATGGACTTTTATTTGCATATGTTTAAGGCACTAATTCTCCTGTCTTTGTGATCCATTGCTTCTCCTTGACTGCCTTGTTTCCTGCTAAGTACATATTTCATAGTGTTCATTTTCATTCATTTAGTCATTTTTTTGTTCATCTATTAACTATATATCTCCAAATTCTTTCTCAGTAAGGATTAAAATGTGCATCTACTTCAGAATTAATTCCACTAAAATATATAACTGCAGAATCATTCCCTCTTCTATTCTATATGCTATTATTGTTACATATATAACATCTATTTATAAGTCAAGGCTGGGCACAGTGACTCATGTCTATAATTTGGGAGGTCAAGGTAGGAGGATCGCTTATGGCCAAAAGTTCAAGACCATCCTGGGCAACATAGTGATACTATGATATATGATGATTAAAAATTTCCCAACATAAAATCTGGTAAGAATAGACTGTCTCTGGATTAAGTTATGCTCAGTGGGCTCAGTTGTGGCTTCAGTGTCCCATCTATATGATACTTCTCAATGTTAGCTGTGGCTCTGAGCCACTCATGTAGACTTGCAGCCACCTGCAGAAAACAGTTTGAAGATTCTCATCTTAACAGGTAACTAAAAGTGTTTCTCTGCAAAAATTAAAAAAAATAAGCTGGGCATGATGACACATATCTGTAGTCCCAGCAGCTAGGGAGGTTGATGCAGAAGGATTGCTTAAGCCCAGGAGTTCTAGGTTGTAGTGAGCTGATATTGAACTACAGAGTGAGGTCTTGTCTCAAAATAAATAAATAAGTAAGTCCAGTAACACAGTGCCATAATTATTGTTTTATGCAATCTCATGTTTTTAACGAAGTTTAAAAAAAATAATAATACATTTATACAGTTTTTATATTTGCATCCAAGTTTACTATTTTGGGTATTCTTCTTTTCCCTCTGCATGTTTTAGTCACCAACTAGAATTGTTCCCTTTCAATCTGAAGATCTCCTTTTAGTACATTTTTTAAGGTGTGTCCCTAGCAACAGATTCTTCTCATTCTGTTTTTCTGGTAATATCTTCATTTGCCTTCATTAAAAAAAAAAATTATGGAGGTGTATTTTGCTTATCATATAATTCAACCATTACAATTGCACCACTTAAAGTATTTAATGTAAATCTATATTGTTATGCAACTATTACCATAAAACAATTTTGAACATTCTCATCACCCCAATAAGATTGATTGTGTCCCTTAATTACCTCACTTCTCGATCCAAGCTAAACACTAATCCACTCTCCATCTCCATAGAAATTCATCTACACATTTTATAAAAATGATATTATACAACTGTCCTCTTATGTGTGGTCTCCTTCACCAAGCACAATGCTTGTGTGGTTTATCTGCGTTGTACACACAGCAGCAATTTGTTTTGTACTTTGCCGAGCATTAGTACTGCAGAGATACACCTTACTCAGTCCGTCAACCCACCAGTCAATGACAGCTAGGATTGGGATCCCTGGTCACCATGAACAATGCTATTGAGAACATTTATATACAAATCTTTATGTGGATGTATTTTAATTTCTCCTGACTAAACATATCCAAGAGTGACACTGTTGGGTTACATAATAAATTTATTTTTAGCTTTCTATAAAAAATGTCAAACAAATTTCTAAAGTGTGCATGTCTGTCCACTTTTCTGCCAGAAGTGCATGAGGATTTTCACTTCTCCACGTCTCCGCAAATAGTTGTAATAACTTTGTTTTTTAATTAACATCATTCGAACGCGTACAAAATAGGATTCTGGTATGGTTCTCACTTGCACTTTCCCAATGATGAATAAAGATCAGCAACTTTTCACAAAGCCCATTAGCTACTTATCTATCTGCTTTGGTGATATGTCTATACAAATCCAGTGACCATTTTTTTATTGGGTTGTTTCCGTATTTTGAAATTTCTTGAAACTTACTTTGAGGTGTAAGTTTCTTTGTATATTCTGGATGTGAATATTTTATCAGATACGAATTTTACAAATATTTTTCCCAGTCTGTTCCTAAATTTTTATTAGCAGTGTCTTTTAAATGCAAAGGTATTGAATTTTGATAAGATTCAATGTATTTATTTTTATGGCCCATGCTTTTAGATAAAGGGTTGAATATTTTCTCCTATAGTATCTTTTAAAAGTAATATCATTTACTTTTAAGTCTATGATCCATTCTGAGTTAATTGTATAAGGTTCTTTTTTCATATCGATATCCAATTGTTCCATCACCCTTTATTAAATTGGTATCATTATTGAAGGACATTTTTGCTGAGGAGGGAGGTCTTAATTGACAGATTGCCTGAGTTTATTTAGGCTGCTATAACAAAAATATCAGAGTGGAAAACAACAACAAAAAATACTTAGTTCTTACAATTCTGGAGGCTGATAAGTTTAAGGTAAAAACACTGGCATATTTGGTGACTGGTGAGGGCTCACTACCTGGTTCATAAACAACCCCCTTCTCACTGTGTCAACACATGGCAGTAGAGCTGAAAGAGCTCTCTAGGGTCTGTTTGTTTCTTTGTTTATTTTTGGAGACCGGATCTCACTCTGTTACCCAGGCGGGAGTGCAGTGGTGTGATGTCAGCTCACTGCAACCTCTGCCTCCTGGGTTCAAGCAACTCGCCTGCCTCAGGCTCCAGAGTAGCTAAGACTACAAACACATGCCACCAGGCCCAGCTAATTTTTGTATTTTTAAGAGAGGATTTCACCATGTTGGCCAAGAGAGTCTCAATCTCTTGACCTCATGATCTGCCTGCTGGCCTCAGCCTCCCAAAGTATTGAGATTACAGGCATGAGCCACCTTGCTGGCCTGGGGTCTCCTTTATAAGGGTGCTAATCCCATTAGCAAGGGTTCCACTCTAATGACATGATCACCTTCTAAAGACTCCATCTCCAAGAGCACATCATAAAGCTTATCCATCATGATCAATTCGGATTTATCCCTGGGATGCAAGGCTGGTTCAACATGTGCAAATCTATAAACGTAAATCATCATATAAACAGAACCAAAGATAAAAACCACATGATTATCTCAATAGAAGCAGAAAAGGCCTTCCACAAAATTCAACAGGCCTTTATGCTAAAAACTCTCAATAAACTAGGTATTAATGGATCATATCTCAAAATAATAAGAGCTATTTATGACAAACCCACAGTCAATATCATACTGAATGGGCAAAAACTGGAAGCATTCCCTTTGAAAACTGGCACAAGACAAGGATGCCCTCTCTCACTGCTCCTATTCAACATAGTACTGAGGTTCTGGCTAGGGTCATCAGGCAAGAGAAAGAAATAAAATGTATTCAAATAGGAAGAGAGGATGTCACATTGTCCCTGTTTGCAGATGACATGATTGTATATTTAGAAAACCACATTTTCTCTGCCCAAAATCTCCTTAAGCTGATAAGCAACTTCAGCAAAGTCTCAGGATACAAAATCAATGTGCAAAAATCGCAAGCATTCCTATACACCAGTAATAGACAAACAGAGAGCCAAGTCATGAGTGAACTCCCATTCACAATTGCTACAAAGAGAATAAAATACCTAGGAATACAACTAACAAGGGATGTAAAGGACCTCTTCAAGGAGAACTACAAACCACTGCTCAAAGAAATAAGAGAGGACACAAGCAGATGGAAAAACATTCCATGCTCATGGTTGGGAAGAATCAATGTCGTGAAAATGGCCATAGTGCCCAAAGTAATGTATAGATTCAACACAATCCCCATCAAGCTACCAACGACTTTCTTCACAGAATTGGAAAAAAACAACTTAAACTTCATATGGAACCAGAAAAGAACCTGAATAGCCAAGACAATACTAAGCAAAAACAGACAAATAAACAAACAAAAAAACAAAGCTAGAGGCATCATGTTACCTGACTTCAAACTATATTACAAGGCTACTGTAATTAAAACAGCATGGTACTGGTACCAAAACAGAGAAATAGACAAATGGAACAGAACAGAGGCCTCAGAAAAAATGTCACACAACTACAACCATCTAATCTTTGACAAACCTGACAAAAACAAGCAATGGGGAAAGGATTCCCTATTTAATAATTGGTGTTGGGAAAACTGGCTAGCCATGTGCAGAAAGCTGAAACTGATTCCCTTCCCTACACCTTTTACAAAAATTAACTCTAGATGTTAATTTTTAAAGATTTAAACATGATATCTAACACCATAAAAACTTTAGAAGAAAACCTAGCAATACTATTCAGGACATAGGAATATGCAAGGACTTCATGACTAAAACACCAAAAGAAATGGCACCAAAAGCCAAAATAGACAAATCAGATCTAATTAAACTAAAGAGCTTCTTCACAGCAAAAGAAACTATCAATAGAATGAACTGGCAACCAACAGAATGAAAAAGAATTGTTGCAATCTATGCATCTGACAAAGGGCTAATGTCCAGAATCTATGGAGAACTTAAAAAAAATTTACAAGAAAAGAACAAACAACCCCATCAAAAAGTGGGCAACGGATATGAACAGACACTTTTCAAGAGGAGACATTTATGCGCCCAACAAACATAGGAAAAAAACTCACCATCACTGGTTTTAGAGAAATGCAAATCAAAACCATATTGACATACTACCTCAAGCCAGTTAGAATGACAATCATTAAAACATCAGGAGACAACAAATGTTGGAAAGGATGTGGAGAGATAGGAACACTTTTACACTGTTGTGGGAGTGTAAATTAATTCAACCATTGTGGAAGACAGTGTGGTGATTCCTCAAGGATCTACAACTAGAGATACCATTTGACCCAGCAATCCTATTACTGGGTATATACTCAAAGGATTATAAATCATTCTCTTATAAAGACACATGTACATGTATGTTTATTGCAGCACTGTTCACAATAGCAAAGACTTGGAACCAACCCAAATGCCCATAGACTGGATAAAGGAAACGTGGCACATATACACCATCGAATACTATGCAGCCATAAAAAAGGATGAGTTCATGTCCTTTGCAGGAACATGTATTCTCAGCAAATTAACAAAAGAACAGAAAACCAAACATCACATGTTCTCATTCATAAGTGGGTATTGAACAATGAGAACACATGGACACAGGGAGGGAAACATCACACACTGGGGCCTGGGGGGTGGGGGCTAGGGGAAGAATAGCTGGGGGGGGGCAGATTATGGAGGAATAGCATTAGGAGAAATACCTAATGTAGATGACAGGGCGATGGATGCAGCAAACCACTACCATGGCACATGTATACCTATGTAACAAACCTGCATGATCTGCACATGTACCCCAGAACGTAAAGTATAATAAATTTTAAAAAACAAAAACAAACATGTTTAGAAAAATGTTTACAAAACCCACCCACCTCTTTATGCCATCATCACAGTGAGGTTAGATTTTCAACATGTGAATTTTGGAGGCACACAAATATTCAGGCTATAACACAGGTTATAATAATTTTCTCTTGTTGCTGTAACAAATTACCATAAATTTAGTGATTTAAAGCTTCACAAATGTATTATCTTACACTTGTATAGGTAAGAAGTTTCATACAGGTCTCATTGGTCTAAATTCAAGGTTGTTAGCAGGGCCAAGTTCCTTCTGCAGGCTCTAGCAAATAATATTTTTTATGTCCATCTCAGCTCTTAGAGCTCTTGGCTCATGGTCCCCTTTCTCCTTTTCAAGCTGAAACTGTCAGGTGACTTTTTCCAAGACCACATTGTTCTAACCTTCATTTCTGTCATCTTTTCCACTTTTAAGGACCCTTGTGATTACATGAGCTCACTGTTTATATCCAAGATAATTCCACTATTTTAAGGTCATTTGATAAACTTAATTTTTTTGTATTTTTAGTTCAGTTTGGCCATGTAGCATTACACATGAGGATCAAGGATTAGAACATGCACAGTAGAGGTGATCAAACATGCACAGATTTTTTTCTTTCAGCACTTTGATTATGTCATGTCACTGTCTTTTTGCCTTTATTGTTACTGATGAGAAGTTAGGCAGTAATAATCATACTGATGCTCACCTGTATGTTATGAGACTATTAAGACTACCTTTTTTTTTTTTTTTTTTTTTTTTTTTTTTTTTTTTTTTTTTTTTTTTTTTTTTTTTTTTTTTTTTTTTTTTTTTTTTTTTTTTTTTTTTTTTTTTTTTTTTTTTTTTTTTTTTTGCTGCTTTCAAGGTTTTCTCTTAGTCTTTGGATTTCAACAGGATGATTGTGATATATCTAGGTGCACATGTCTTTGTGTATAATCTACCTGGGTTTCTTAAAGCTTTGTGGATATGTAAATTGATGCTTCCATGAACTTTGGAAAGTCTTAATCAATTATTTCTCAAATATTTTTTCACTCTGTCTTATCTTATTATACCCATGTTGGCAAATTGGATGTTATCTCATAGATCTCTAAGACTCTGTTTATTGTTCTTTAATAGTTTTTTTTTTAGTTCTTTTGACTGGATAATTTTACTGCTTTCTTTCTCCAAATCAAAGCTTCATTGAATTACTCAAGTGAATATTTTATTTTGGTTATTTTAGTTTTCAAATCTGGCAGTTTCATTTTTCTTTTACATAAATAATATTTATCTGCAACTTGTGAATCTCTGTTCATTTATTGCTAACTTGTTTTTCTTTAATCCTTTAAGCATGATTCTTTTATTTCTTTGAACATGTTTAAAACAGCCACTTTAAGCTCTTTTTCTACTAAATCTAACATTTTTAAGTAAAACTTTAAAATATAGTTTATATTGACTTTTTCATGACAGCGTGAAAACTATTTTTAATGACTTTTTTCTTTTTATATTGGTCACGCTTTTCTGTTTTCATTTTTGTTTTGCATCTCTTCTTGGTTTTGTTGAAAACTAGATATTTTAAACATTATACTCTTGCAATTCCAGTTTCTAATCGTTTCTCACAAACATTGTTGTTGCTGTTTTTGTTTTTCTTTTTTGCTTTTTAGTTTGTATGTTTTCTTCTTTGTTTTATAACTTGTCTAGATTAATCCTTTGACATCTGTTTCCACTATGGTGTGCAGCCACTAATACTATCTCTGCTCAATTTATAGATATACTCTTGTTTTTATTTTTAGACCTGGCTTCTAAGAGGTCACTGCTGTGCTTCCAATGTCATTCAATTACTGTATAGAGGGTATGCTCAACCAACATAGTGCAAGATTTACTCCTTCTGTTGATCTATATGTTGGTAGGAGAACAAATTAAAAATTCAGAACATTTTTAAGTGTATCCTTTCAGTTCATGCTGGTATTTTGTGCATGCATCTGAAAAACTGGCCAGGAACTCCTTCTCTCAACCACAACCTCAGAATAAACACTTTTTGGTTCTCCACGTGTACCCCTATCTGACATCATAACTTTGAGCGGCATTATTCCTGCCTATTGGTCACCTATGCTCCAAAATAAGTCACGTACTTGCAACGACGGTAGTGAAACTAATGGATCTCATAGCCTGCCCTATGCAGGCAGGTGTTAAAAGAAATACTTTAGACAAATTAAATTTAACAGCATTTATATGAGCAAAGAAATGATCAATGAGTTTGATAGCACACTAAATCAGTAAAAGTCTAGTGAGCTCCACTCAGCAAAGTAGGCGGGCAGTATTTATAGCAAGAAAAAGGAAGTGGCTCATTGTTCAACTCCCACTTATGAGTGAGAACATGCAGTGTTTGGTTTTCTATTCCTGTGTTTGTTTGCTGAGAATGATGGTTTCTAGCTTCATCCATGTTCCTGCAAAGGATATGATCTCTTTTTTTTTATGGCTGCAGAGTATTCCATGGGGTATATATGCCACATTTTCTTTATCCAGTCTATCATTGATGTGCATTTGGGTTGATGAGAACAAATGGACACAGGGAGGGGAACAACACACACTTGGGCCTGTCAGGAGGTGAGGGGGCATGGGGAAGTGGAGCATTAGGACAAATACCTAATGCATGTGGGGCTTAAAACCTAGATGATGGGTTAATAGGTGCAGCAAACCACCGTGGCACATGTATACCTATATAACCTGTACATTCTGCACTTGTATCCCAGAACTTAAAGTAAAATTTTTAAAATTTGTTTTTAAAAAAAGGAAAGAAAAAGGTAGTGGAATATAGAAGTGGCCTGATCTGCCATAGCTTAGTATTTACTTTAGGTGAACATGCCTGAGAATTTTGCAGCCTGTGATTGGCTGAAAGCTCAGCTGCTACGATTGACTGAGACTCAGTTGCTTGTTACTCTCAAGTTAGGTTGTAGTATGTTTACCTATTATGTTAGGCTACGATTCACTACAAATGGAGGCAACACTAAGCCAAAATTTAGTCAAACAATTTCCCCCCTTTTAGGCAGCCTCTCAATTTTGCAAGATTGACCAAAACCTTGGGTACTGACACCACTTTCTGCCACTATCATAATTAACTTGTTTAATCTCACTATGAAATTCACAATTCACAATGTCAAATTAGTTAAATGATGTTTTATGCTTTATTCATGTTATTCTAATCATAATGAGATCATTTGATGTTCAAAGAATGACTGTACACAAGCATTTTAGGATTCTTGAGAGTATACAACACATCAGGGAGACTATTATGATGACTATTATCTGGAAGATAATACCCAGAAACTCAAATGCATCCCTTACCAAAAGCCTTCATGACCCAAACTGAAAAAAAAGAAGATTGAAAATTTAGTAAATAAATATAGTTCAATAATATTTATGTCCAATTGATCATACTCTTTGGGGCATGATGGCAATTAAGGACTATACTTTGCCGTAAAATGGCCTGATTTTAAAAGGTACCATTTTTTTTGTCATTAGCCTGGTAACACAAGGTACAGTAACCTGGACACCCACTAAGAGAGGAAAATTACAAAACTTTGGAAGGGTCAACTTTGTCATCCCCTATTTAGGATGCTTGCAAGACAGCTGTCATCTGCTCTCATAAACATGTCATGTGTTTCTTGCCCCTAAGAAATTTCCTCAATGTATTTGGTGACAGTTTAGAGAAATAGCAGTAGCAGTCACTTTTGGAATAAAACTTCTTGTAGTAGTAAAATCAAGGGAAAGGTAAGTGCAAATTCAAATTCAGTTTTGTTCAAAACCATACACAAAACCCCAACATGAGCTAGAAGATATCTAAAGCCGTGTGATCTTCCATTAAGTGATTTTGTTGAGCACAAATGTTCTCATTCACCTTTCAGAGAGGGGCTCCTACCCATCTAAACTCTGGCACATCTGACTTGCTATAAAATCTAAGATTTTCCCCAATTTATCGATCAGCTTGAAATTCCACTGCAGCCATCACCTCACCTTCACCAAGAGTGGGCCCCCAGAATCTCCACTGAAATCTTTACTCAGTGGACACTAACTTATCTTTTTCTATTTCAAGGTTTATACTGATTTTGGTTATTGACCACTTTCACCTCTGATTATGAGAGGTATTCCTAAGACTTTCAGAGAAAGTTATTTAGAAGGCAGGAGTGAGCCAGGTCAAATAGGAAGATCCAAGCCAGTGAGTAGGCATAAAAGAATAAGCAGATTCTCCGCATACTAGATATAGGCCCTCGGGAGCTGGGAAAAGAGGGCCATCTAGTGGGGTTTGAACAGAGGTCAATTAAATTCATCCACACATAAGTCTGCATAGCTGTTGAACAAGGTCTAGTGGGAATTTACTTTTTTGTGGTCTTTTTGTAGCAGACTGAAAGGGTCAATAGCCACATTTAGAGATCTTACTAGATTTAAATAAGTAACATTATACAATCAATTATGCATGATCTCATAGGTAATCTTCAAGTCTTGATTACATGATGTCTGAAAGATAATATACATTTTGCTTGCATCACTAGTACAGGTTTCCTGTGTTTGATGGCAATTAGAATATTAATTGGAAAGGTAAGGGTACTATTTTCAGTAAATTTAAAAAGACAATTAGCAATGATGTCTAGAATATCAAGGATAAATTTCCACTCTACTTTTGCAGATTCAGAGTGACTCTCATTGGGAACACAGAGAGGTAATGGCATTCATTAGTAAAATTATTCCTGATTTGGGGGCATTAATCCATAAACTCAACAAAGTCTCCAGTTTATTGTTAGAGCTTAAGCCTTAGCTAAAGCCATGCATTTTTATAGTCCCATGCATTTTCCTGAAAGGAAAGAGAAGGGATTAGAACAATAGAAAACAGGGAAAGAAGGAATAAAGGTATGACTTCCATGATGGAAGAGAAGTCTTGATGTGTGATCTTGGAAAGCTGTCAATGCCTAGGATGTCATCTGCTTCTGAGGAAAAACTTTCCTGGTTGGTCTTACTTTAGGGTATCCAATAGGCATACCATTTAGGAATCTGGAGCAGTTATTTTGAGATCAGAGATGCAGAACTAAGTCTCCAGGCCTTAAAGCTTTGCTGCAGAGAAGAACTTGATATGATCTCTTCAAACAGAGTTCAGGAGCAGTCTTTATCTGGCGTTGTTTCCTAAAGATCTAATATCTGGGTTTTAGATCTGGTCATCGTCAGTAGATGGGTCACAAAAATGTTCTTTTACTTTGTGGAAATATGCTTTGGTGTAATGCATTAAAGCTTTGAAATACTGAATCGTGGCAAAGTTTTTAAGCATGGGAAACACATAAGGTTCTGTGATTAGGGGTACAGGCCTTCCAGTAACTACTTCAGAAATAGTCAACCTATGTTTTCCAGTGAGAGTGGATCTGATTGCCATCAATCAGCAATATTTTTACTCAAAGCAAGTCAATCAATTCAGTTAACTTTGCTTAACGCCCTTGCATTTATAATACCTTATTTATTTTACAACACCTTATTTAACTATTTTACAACTTTTCCAGTGAAACAAGTAACTCCATCACTGGAGATTTTATGAGGAAAATGTGTCCCACAAGGAAAAAACTTTTTCTGATAACTTTTTAGCTACTATTATAGCATCAGCCTTTTGCATGAGAGGGCTTCTATACAACCAGAAAACATGCGTGAAAGTTGGAAGTTGAATAAAGTCCATCTGTAAGTATTCAAATAGCCCAGCAGGTACTGAAAATATGTCACCTGAGATTTTTGTTATTATCAGAATTACAGGTTTGATATGGCAAATGTTGTTGATAAATTATTTTAGTAATCTTAGAACAGTCCACCAATTTTTTGCATAATTTAGGTCATTTTATCTCTACCATGATAAGTCGCTGAGTGCAGAGCATTCGTTACCAGAAAGTTTAAGAATTCAGAAAGGACAAAATAATCATTCCTGCTCCCCATGAATCCACGTTTAACATTAGAATTACATCCTCTTAAACACCAATTTTTTTTTCCATTTCAGGTGTATAACACTATTTCTTATAACGTTATTGTAAGTAATTTGAATTGATGCATTCTTATGGAGTTCATTCAAATTTCAAAACTCAACAATTTCAGTAGAGGCTGACTTATGAAAATCTGTGAAATTATTTCTCAGGTATGTAATTAATTCTTATTCTGCTTGATGTTGGGTGAGCAATTTTATGGATAATCAGTTTCCTCTTTAGAGATCTAGAAATTTTTACTCAGTCTAATAAGACCTTAAAGTTATCAGACACTTATACTTGTTATCACTCCTTCCATGAATTTCTTTGAAGATAAAGAACTTTAGGTTTACAGCTACTCAAGAAAGTATTAGAATAAGCAAATAAGCATCTGTTAATGACAATATTTAAAATAGCTATAATTTAAGATCTGATGAGAGAGTACTATTATTATAATGATGCAACTGACAAGGAAGTTTGTTTAGTTCTGCAGCATACAACATTTTAAGATAATCACTGGAATTATGACTGATGGTGTTACACCAGAACTATTTCTTACAATTTCTGAAATACATATTAATAACACATCCAAACAAATATAACATGGAGGTTTAGCATTACTTATTAATAATGTTTCCCACATAATTTAATATATCAAATAAGCCCAATTAGTTTAATGCATCTCTTTTATAAGAAAAAACATCAAAGGGCCCACCTAAAAAAATCCTAAAGTTAATTTGAGGTCAAGAAAAATACCTAATTTAGAATCTGATTTTTGGAAAGTTTATCAAACATTTAAAACACCTGACAAAATAGAATCACAGGTTATTGTGAACAGCAGTAATTAATTTAACCAAGGTCATGACAATTAAGTCTGCAAACGGAAATAAACTTACATAGTTGAAGAAAACTTAGCTCTTTTAATAAAGAGGACTCAGTTTTTTTTAAGTGAATAAAAATATAATAAAAACAACATAAAGCACAGGAAATTAACTTGGTAAAACATAAAGTCTTTGTTTTCTAGCTCAATTACCTAGAAAGCAAATCTTTTACAATTTTCTATTAAGAGTAGACCAATACTCTAAGAAATCATGTTGTTTTAATAAAGAGAACCAAATTCTACTTTTGCATCAGCATACTTTTAATATTAATGTTCATTTGTTAGAAAAACTTATAATTCCCATCTAATCTTAGCCAGCTTGATTATGCATAAAACTTCTTTCACAAGATTCACCTTCCACACACCTTATACAACTTTCACATCCATTCAGCTTTTGTTCTATATGTTTTCCCTTCACATTTTGGAACAATATGTTATTCTATTTTAGAATAAAAATTACTCCTTTTTTCTTACCAAAACAAAACATCCTCATACTCTACAGCTTGTCCTTACTATAAGCACATCTTAACTTCCTTAAATATTGGTGTATAGAGTTGTTTTCCTTATTCCATTTCTAGTAATTTTAGGTACACATAGTAGTTAGAAATCATATTTCTTAGTGACCTTACTTTCCAGTAAACACGAGGAAGTAAGCAATTGGGAACTCTCTGACACAGCAACAACCTGTAGATTGGCAAATATATGAATAATTATTTCTAGAAGCATGTGGCTTTTCACAGTGCAGTTTGTCAATGTGGAAAATAAACTATCTATTAATGGTTCCAAAATTCTAATGTCTCTGTAATAAGGAATTGAAGATGAGGCAAAATTTCATCTCTATCCTCTTATGTGTTTTTGGTTTGCTTGTTGGTTTGTTGGTTTGGGCTAGGACTGAGAGTTAAAATCTTGTTTGTAAAGATTTCCCTCAGCCTCAGCTTTTCATTCTTGATAAGAACATTAAAGCCTTCTGATATTGAAAAGACATATTTACATGGAAATATTGCATCTCTTTAACTCAATTATTTTTAGCAATTATGTTTGGGTTCCTTATAAAAATAAGATACTAAGTCATCAGAAGACAAACACACATACTTATCATACATACAGATAATATGACCAAATAGAAACAGATCTTATAGCTTTTACTCTAATGTTTTAGCCATGTTCCAGTTACAGTAATGCAAGCTACTAATTTTTGTATATGGAGTTATCCAATGTCCCAGAAAGTGGCATCCCAGACTCTTTAAACTGGAAAAAACTAATTCTCAAATTGGACACATCTGACACCTCTAATTGGATACAATCTAGTGAGTTCTTGCATCCAGTCAATCCTAGACCAAATCCAGTAAATATTGATTAAGTAAAGTCAGAGAGCTCGAAATGCAAATTTATAAAGCTCAAATCCAGGAGAGAACTCACCCATTACCTCAGTTTCTGTGAGAAATAAATGGAAACAATGAGCCCTAATGAGTACCTCTTGGTCACTTGGTGCTCCTGGGAGTCACTGAAGTCCCACTTTGAATCCCACTTCTGACACCAATCTGTTAGAAAACAAAAACAACAACAAAAAAAACCTTTATGTTTGTTGGCTGACAGTCTGTTTCGTCAGAAACTTGGATTGTAACCCCTGCTTTTTTCTTTTTTCGATTTGCTTGGTAAATTTTCCTCCATCCCTTTATTTTGAGCCTATGTGTATCTTTGCACATGAGATGAGTCTCTTAAAGATAGCATACCGATGGGTCTTGGCTCTTTATCCAGCTTGCCATTCTGTGTCTTTTAATTCGGGCATTTAGCACATTTTCATTTAAGGTTAGTATTGTTATGGGTGGTTTCGATCCTGTCATCTTGATGCTAGATGGTTATTTTATAGCTTCCTAAATGGTAGAAGCAACAAAGGTAAAAGAGCCATCTTTCATTATTTATAAGAAGCCCATTCAACCACACCTGAGTTTGTGTTAATGAGGCAGTATTTGGGAATTTCCAAGACAATCACATGTTGCAGGGGCTTGGCTGCCAGATAAATCAACTATGTGACTAGATAACTGAAAATTTCAGTACCAACCAGGCCTTTGTGGAAAGGAGATGGACTAACAGTTGAGTTGATAACCAATAGCCAATAATTTAATCAATCAAGTATGCATACATAATAAAGCCTCCAAAATGCCCTAAAATAAAAGGGTTTGTGCAGCTTCTGGGTTACTAAGAACATAGAAGATGGTGCACCCAGAAAGGGCATGGAAGCTCTGTGTTCCTTTCTTCAAATGGATCTATGTTTCTTTTCCATATGGCTGTTCCCTATGTTATATCCTTTTATAATATATGAGTAATAGTAAGTAAAGCACTTTCCTGAGTTCTGTGATCCATGCTAGCCAATGACTAAACCTAAAAAGGGGACTGTTAAAACCTCTGATTTATACCCATTCATTCAGAAACACAAGTAACAAACTAGACTTGTGATTGGCATCTGAAGTGGAAGGCAATCTTATAGGGCTGAAGCCTTAACCTGTGGGATTTGAGGTTATCTCAAAAGAGATAATGTCAAAACTCAGTTAAATTGTACGGCGTCTGGTGTCATAAAATTGTTCCTTCTGAGGAAAAATACCTACGTATCTGGTCACAGAAATATCCTGCACTGAATATGAATATAGAAAAAAACAGTTTGTCTTTTTTTTCTATACAATCATAGTTATTAAGAATTGTTTAAACATTTTAATTATAAAATCATTAAATACATGAGATTATCAAAGAACAAAAGCTACAATATCTTGTAAATATATGCAGATAAATATTTGATGATAACGGTCACTCATTTATGATTTAATAAATGAATCTGAAAAAATTAAGAGTATTAAAAAATCTCCTTGACTAATATTTATGAAATACCTGCAAAAACATTAAGTATAGTAACTATCACAGTCTCAGTTTAAACTTGTTCTAAAAATCCTAGCTAATACATTAAGTGATATAAAAGGAAAAAAAAGTTTAAAAATTTCAGAGAAGCATAAACTATCCTTATTTCAAAATAATACAACTCTTCACAAAGAAAATCCAGGAGGCTTAAAATAAAAATCTTTAGAATTTATGACAAATTTTAGGACACACATTTGCTAGACATGAGGTCACTAGACAATGAACATTTATACTGAAATCAATGGTGTTCCTTTACATCAACAACAATCAAAGAGAAACAATAATTTATTAAAGATAACATTTGTAATAGTAACAAAACTTGTTAGAAATCTAGTAAAAAAATCTTAAGACTAGAGTGCTAGTGTTACAGGGGAAAAAAAAGAAGGAGCTTATAAAGAGATCTTCTTTTCAAAATATGTCAGAATATTGACCTGAATAGCCACCAGTTGCAGACAGAATAAAGAAAACGTGTTTCATATACACCACGGAAAACTATGCAGTCATAAAAAGAATGAGATAATGTTATTTGCAGCAACACAGATGGAGCTAGAGGCTAAGATCATTAGCAAACTAATGCAGAAATAGAAAACCAAATACCATGTGGTCTCACTTATAAGTGGGATCTACATAACAAGAACACATGGACTCAAAGATGGGAACCAAAGACACTAGGGCCTACATAAGAGGGTTTAGGATAGGAGGAAGGAAAGGATCAAAAAAATACCAGTTGGGTACTATGCTTATTATCTGGGTGATAGAATAATCTGTACACCAAACCCCTAGGAAACAAGTTAACCTACAAACAAACCTGAACATCTACACCTAAACCTAAAAGTTAAAATAAATAAATAAATCTTATTTGAATCAGAAAAATATATCACAACAGGTATAAAAATCAGCAGAAAGATATCTGCTTATTAACAAATCATGGAGAGTTATCATTGATAGAAAAATAGAAAATTTATTCATGTTATTAATAAAAAAGTCTGTTCCAAACATATAATGTTATTAGGTCTAAAATCAAATTATTGGAGGAGGATCCAAGATGGCCGAATAGTAACAGCTCTGGAGTGCAGTTTCCAGAAAGAACAATGCAGAGGGGAATCTATGAAAAAAGGCGGCAGCACATCAGGAACTATTAAATAAAGCCTGACCTTCCTAGGACAGAGCACCTGGGAAAAGAGGCGGTTATAAATTCCGCTGCAGCAGACTTAAACGTGCCATCCCATCAGCTCTGCATGGAACAACAGAGCTCCCAACACAGCACTTGAGCTCCTATAAGGGACAGACTGTCTCCTCAAGCAGCTCCCCGACCCCCATATACTCAAAGAGATACCTCATAAAGGAGAGCTCAGGCTGACGTCAGGTGGGTACCCTTCAAGGACAAAGACAACAGAAGAAGAAACCAGCAGCAACCCTTACTGTTCAGCAGGCCCTCAGGGTGATCCCCAGGCAAGCAGGGTCTGGAGTGGACCTCCAGCAGTCCTACAGCAGAGGAGCCTGACTGTTAGAAGGAAAACTAAGAAACAAAGAAATAGCTTCAACATCAACAAAAAGGATGTCCACTCAGACACCCCATCCAAAAGTCACCAACTACAACGACCACAGGTAGATAAAGCCACTAAGATGGGAAGAAACCAGCACAAAAAGGATGAAAACACCAAAAACCAAACAGCCTCTCCTCCTCCAAGGATGACAACTGCTCACGAGCTAGGGATCAAAGATGGATGGAGAATGAATCTGATGAACTGACAGAAACAAGCTTTAGAAGGTAGGTAAGAACAAACTTCTCAGAGCTAAAAGAACACGTGCTAACCCAATGCAAAGAAACTAAGAACCATGAGAAAAGGTTTGATGAAATGCTAACTAGAATAACAGCTTAGAGAAGAATATAAGTGATTTGATGGAGCTGCAAAACACAGCACGAGAACTTCGCAAAGTATTCACGTTTCAACAGCCAAATTGACCAAGCAGAAGAAAGGATATCAGAGATTGAAGATCAACTCAAGGAAATAAAATGAGAAGGCAAGATTAGAAAAAAAAGAGTGAAAAGAAATGAACAAAGACTATAAGAAATATGGGATTATGTGAAAAGACGCAATCTACATTTGGTAGGTGTACCTGAATGTGATGGAGGGAAAGAATCCAAGCTGGAAAACACTCTTCAGGATATTATCCAGGAGAACTTCCCCAATCTAGCAAGGCAGGCCAACATTCAAGTCCAGGAAATACAGAGAACACCACAAATTATTCCTCAAGAAGAGCAACCCCAAGGCACATAATCTTCATTCACCAAGGTTGAAATGAAGGAAAAATTGCTTAGGGTAGCCAGAGAGAAAGGTCAGGTTACCCACAAAGGGAAGCCCATCAGACTCACAGCGATCACTCGCAGAAACCCTACAAGCCAGAAGAGAGTGGGGGCCAATAGTCAACATACTTAAAAGAACTTCCAACCTAGAATTTCATATCCAGCCAAACAAAGCTTCAAAGGAGAAAGAAAATCCTTTATGGACAAGAAATTGCTGAGAGATTTTGTCACCACCAGGCCTGCCCTACAAGAACTCCTGAAAGAAGGACTAAACAAGGAAAGGAACAACCAGTACCAGCCACTCCAAAAACATACCAAATGGTGAACACCATCGACACAACAAAGAAAATGCGTGAACTAACAGGCAAATCATCCAGCTACCATCAAAATGGCAGGATGAAATTCACACATAATGGTTTTAACCTTAAATGATTTGGGCTAAATGCCCCAATCAAAAGACACAGACTGGCAAATTAGATAAAAATTCAAGACCCATTGGTATGCTGTATTCAGGAAACCATCTCATGTGCAAGGACACATATAGGCTTAAAATATAGGGATGGAGGAAGATTTATCAAGCAAATGGAGAGCAAAAAAAAAGCAGCGGTTGCAATCCTAGTCTCTGATAAAATGGACTTTAAACCACCAAAAATCAAAAGAGACAAGAAGGGTGTTACATAATGGTAAAAGGATCAATGCAACAAGAAGAGCTAATGACCCTAAATATATGTTCACTGAATAAAGGAGCACCCAGATACATAAAGCAAGTTATTAGTGACCTACAAAGAGACTTAGCCTCACACACAATAATAGTGGAAGACTTTAACACTGTACTGTCAATGTTAGACAGGTCAATAAGACAGAAAATTAACAAGGATATCCAGGATTTGAACTCAGAACTGGACCAAGCAGATCTAGCAGACATGTACAGAAATCTATACCCCAAATCCACAGAATACACATTCTTCTCAGCATCACATTGCACCTACTCCAAAACTGACAAAATAATTGGAAGTAAATCACTCCTTAGCAAATGCAAAAGAATAAAACTCATAACAAACAGTCTTTCAGACCACAGGGTAAACAACTTAGAACTCAGGATTTAAAAACTATCTCAGAATCACCAAACTTCATGGAAACTGAACAACTGGATCCTGAACGCCAACTGGATAAACAATGAAATTAAGGCAGAAATAAAGATGTTCTTTGAAACCAATAAGAATGAAGACAACGTACCAGAATCTCTGGGACACATTAAAAGTAGTGTCTAGAGGAAAATTTATAGCAATAAATGTTCACATGAGAAGCAAGAAAATTGCTTCTAAAATTGATCTAAAATCAACACCCTATCATCAAAATTGAAAGAGCTAGAGGAGCAAGATTAAAAAAAAAAAAAAAAAAAAAAAAAAAAAAAAAAAAAAAAAAAAAAAAAAAAAAAAAAAAAAAAAAAAAAAAAAAAAAAAAAAAAAAAAAAAAAAAAACTCAAAACCTAGCAGAGGATAAGAAATACCTAAGATCAGAGCAGCACTGAAGGAGATAGAGATACAAAAAGCCCTTCAAAAAAATCAATAAATCCAGGAGCTGGTTTTTTGAAAAGATCAACAAAATAGACAGACCGCTAGCCAGATTAATAAAAAAGAAAAAGGAGAAGAATCAAATAGATACAATAAATGACAAAGAGGGCATCACCACTGATTCCACAGAAATACAAAATATCATCAGAGATTTCTACAAACAATTCTATGCACATAAACCAGTAAACCTGGAAGAAATGGATAAATTCCTAGACACTTGCACTCTCCCAAGCCTAAACCAGGAAGAAGTTGAAATCTTTAACAGACCAATAACAAGGCCTGAAGTTGAGGTAGCAATTAATAGCCTACAAACCAAAAAAAGTCCAGGTCCAGATGGATTAACAGCCGAATTCTACCAGACATACAAAGAGGAGCTGGTACCATTCCTTCTGAAACTATTCCAAACAATACAAAAAGAGGGAGTCCTTCCCAAATCATTTTATGAGACCAACATCATCCTGATACCAAAACCCGGCAGAGACTCAGCAAAAAAAGAAAACTTCAGTCCAATATTCATGATGAACACTGATGCAAAAATCTTCAATAAAATACTGGCAAACCAATTGCAACAGCACATCAAAAAGCTTATCCATCACAATCAAGTAGGCATCATCCCAGGGATGCAAGGCAGGTTCAACACATGCAAGTCTATAAACGTAATCCACCACGTAAACAAACCAAAGACAAAAACCACATGATTATCTCAATAGATGCAGATAAGAAATTCGACAAAATTCAACAGCACTTTATGCTGAAAACTCTCACTAAACTAGGTATCGAAGGAACATATCTCAAAACAATAAAAGCTATTTACAACAAACCTACAGCCAATATCATATTGAATGGGCAAAAACTGGAAGTATTCCCTTGAAATCTGAAACTAGGCAAGGATGCCCTCTCTCACCACTCCTATTCAATATAGTATTGGAAGTTCTAGCAAGAGCAATTAGGCAAGAAAAAAAAATAAAGGATATTCAATTAGGAAAAGTGGAAGTCAAATTGTTTCTATTTGCAGATGACATGATTATATACTTAGAAGACCCTTTCATCTCAGCCCAAAATCTCCGTAAACTGATAAGCAACTTCAGCAAAGTCTCAGCATACAAAATCAATCTGCAAAAACCATAAGCCTTTCTATACACCAGTAACAGAGTAAAAGAGAGCCAAAACATGAGCAAACTCCCATTCAGAATTGCTGCAAAGAGGATAAAATACCTAGGAATACAACTAACAAAGGTTGTAAAGGACCTCTTCAAGGAGAATTACAAACCACTGCTCAACGAAATAAGAGAGGACACAAACAGATGGAGGAGAAACATTCCATGCTCATGGTTAGGAAGAATCAATATTGTGAAAATGGCCATACTGCCCAAAGGAATTTACAGATTCAATGCTATCCCTATCAAGCTACCAATGACCTTCTTCACAGAACTGGAAAAAACCACCTTAAACTTCATAAGGAACCAAAAGAGAGCCTGCATAGCCAAGACAATCCTAAGCAAAAAGAACAAAGCTGGAGGCATCAGGCTACCCGATTTTAAACTATACTACAAGGCTACAGTAATCAAAACAGCATGGTACTGGTATCAAAACAGAGATATAGACCAATGGAAGAGATCAGAGATCTTGGAGGCAATACCATACATCTACAACCATCTGATATTTGACAAACCTGACAACAACAAGCAATGGGGAAAGGATTCCCTGTTTAATAAATGGTGTTGGGAAAACTGGCTAGCAGTGTGCAGAAAGAAGAAATGGGACCCCTTCCTGACACCTTACACTAAAACTAACTCCAGATGGATTAGAGACTTAAACATAAGACCTAACACCATAGAAACCCTAGAAGAAAACCTAGGCAAAACCATTCAGGACATAGGCATAGGCAAGAACTTCATGACTAAAACACCGAAAGCATTGGCAACAAAAGTCAAAATAGACAAATGGGACCTAATTAAACTCCAGAGCTTCTGTAAAGCAAAAGAAACAATCACTAGAGTGAACTGGCAACCAACAGAATGGGAAAATTTTTGCAATGTACCCATCTGACAAAGGGCTAATATCCAGAATCTAAAAAGAACTAAAACAGATTTACAAGAAAAACACAAACTCATCCAAAAGTGAGTGAAGGATATGAACATACACTCTTCAAAAGAAGACATATATGAGGCCAACAGACATATGAAAAAATGCTCATCATCACTGGTTATTAGAGAAATGTAAATCAAAACCACATGGAGATACCACCTCAAGACAGTTAGAATGGTGATCATTAAAAAATCTGGAAAGAACAGATGCTGGAGAGGATGTGGAGAAATACACTGTTGGTGGGAGTGTAAATTAGTTCAACCATTGTGGAAGACAGTGTGGCGATTCCTCAAGAACCTAGAAATAAAAATTCCATTTGACCCAGCAATCCTTTTACTGGGTATATACCCAAAGGATTATAAATCTTTCTATTATAAAGACACATGACACACATATGTTCATAGCATCACTGTTTACAATAATAAAGATCTGGAACCAACCCAAATGCCCATCAATGATAGACTGGACAAGGAAAATGTGGCACATATAGACCATGGAATACTATGCAGCCACAAAAAATGATGAGTTTGTGTGCTTTGTAGGGACATGGATGAATGTGGAAGCCATCATTCTCAGCAAACTGACACAAGAACAGAAAATCAAATACTGCATGTTCTCACTTATAGGCAGGTGATGAACAATGAGAACACATGGACACAGGGAAGGGAGCATCACACACTGGGGTCTGCTGGTGGGGCCAAGGGAGGGACAGTGGGGTGGTGGGGACGTCGGGGAAGGATAACATGGGAAGAAATGCCAGATGTAGGTGACAGGGGGATAGAGGAAGCAAACCACATTGCCATGTGTACCTATACAATAATCCTGCATGATCTGCATATGTATCCCAGAACCTAAAGTACAATTAAGAAAAGAAGAAGAAGAAAAGTCTTTCTATTGTTAATCCATAAAACCAATCTTTGTTCATCCTTAATTCTAAATGAAAAGTCATAGAGAAATAAAAAGAAATAAGGCAAAAAAAATTACAGTTACTTTAAAAACATCAAAAAAATTAAAGCTAAAAATAATATCAAAGGATTTCTTAACCTTGATCACAAAATAATAACTTATTTGGAATATATTAACTAATTTCACCATAAATTTTTCTTTAAAAGTTTACACGGAACATCAAGAAACTAATTATTACTGATAATTTAGTATATCTCAAAAAATTCTCACTCACAATGTTTTTGGTATTATTATGGAGTAGATTAGACATGCAAACATGTTTAAAAGAGTTTAAGTTCCATTTTTATTCTTAATAGGCAATATAAACTTGTCTAAGACAAATTTTATTCCATACTGTTATATTTTTAACAATCTGATTCCTTTTTTAAAATACAATAGGGAAAATGAGGCAGTTTTTAATAGTTAGAAAATGAAGCTTCCTTCCAAAACTGAGTCTATATGACAAAGAAAAACGAAAACTGTACCCCTAGCTTTTGCTCTGTAAATGAAAAGAGTAATTGAAAGAAAATACTGCTTATAAACTAATTACATACTTCTAAGATACCATTTTTTAAAAAGTATAAGACCCATCTGGCTTGACATTTGCAAAATTTCTATAATTAAAGAGAAAGAAACAAACAGAGTGGAAGTTATTTGAGGTTTTGGTACACTTTACTAACTTTTCTATGCTTCAACTATAGGAGTCTATAGAAATTATACTTTGCTGAAAGTTAAGGTGCAAAACTTTATGGGCCAAATGATGATTACTTGACTTTTAGCCTGCCTTACACAACTTTGGTTTCTTCCATTGCTATAAACCTGACTGTATATTTATCTCTCTTTAGCTCAATGAATCAAACATGGCTAAAGTCAGACAATTGCATATCTTTAACCATGAAACTGCAAATATAATTATTTTAGCTAATTTAATCTGAATCATTATTTCATTTGAAATATGTTTTAATTGACAAAATATATATTCCATGTGCTATTCTAGGTGCTAATATATAGCATGGATGGATACAGTGAGATTCTTGCTTTCATGAAATATATTTGATAGTTCTTTCAAAGTTGTGGCACAAAGCACAGAAAGAGAAACTCAAATTCCAGCATCAAGCCAAAATAGAGGTTTTTAGCACCTTCCTTCTGTCTCAGAAGAGATATATAATTGTCCTCCTAATTTTTTATGTAGTTTAAGCCAGTTAATGCACTGAAATAATTCAAAAAAGGTGAGTTCACGTTCTCCTTGTCATTGGAGTTAAAAGAATGACAAACAGGCCAGAGATTTTTGTCTCCTTCTGGCAAACCACAGAAATCCATGTGTGTAGTTTATGAATCACATATAGCATTATTTTAAGTTTTAGGTAAGAGATGTTTATGCAGTTTTTATATATACCTGATAATATTTTAGATATGTTAAAAATATTGGCCCATTTAAATCTTTTAAAAACACTGTAAAGTAGATATGGTTACTGTAAGAATATGAAGGCACAGAGATGTTAAGTGCTTTGGCTGAGGACACACTGCCAACATGCAGCAGAGCTATATTTGAATCTACACAGTTGGACTCCAGAGTCCATGTTCTTGACCACTACAAATGCTACCTATTTAAATGCTACATTTTCAAGGAGCTGTTTCTTGGAACCTCACGTGAACTTCTTGAGGAAATATCGAAGACTTTTTTTTAGTTACTGGGAAAGAGCCAATTTTTATAATACCTCAAAATTTGCCAAACTGGTAGACAGACCATATTGAGCAAAACTAATTCTGCACCTGTACTTTCTAACTAAAAATGTCATGTGATTCTTTCTTCTGCAAGCCATGGGAATATGTATTTAATGGTTTACTGAGTCTTAACAGGCCTTGAAAGGCTGTCAAAAACAAACTATTTACATTCAGAAAAGCAGAGTAAGACTGCTACAAATAAGTCCTTACATAAAACCAATAAGAACACTGGTGGAAAGTGGTCAAAATTAACTTTTTGAAACTTTTGAAATTAATCAATGGCTTGCAACAACCTCAGGGATATTTATTCAAGAAAGTTGTTGAACCGAGGTAGGAACAGTGGAGTTTATGATGTTCTGATTTTACCAATTCCCATTCCCAACTCCCTAATTCTATAGTTTCCTTGAAAACTGGTGGCTGCCAATTAAAAAAGAAAATAGATTGCAAATACTAATCTGAAAAACAGTAGTATTATAGGCACTGGAAGGAGTAGATGAGTTCGGACTTCCTAAAGAAGGCCTATTCACAGAGTATTATTATTTGACTCGTTCTCACAGCTCCTTGGAAAAGCTCCATTTGCCAGATGTTAGTATTTGACCTGATTTGGAGCTTACTCCGTGGGAAAATCCTATTCTCAGGGAATTTGTTGAAAGATTCAAAGGCAGTTGTTTAACATCTCAACTTCCTAAAGCTGAAAATACTAGTTGGTACAAACAAGAGCATGGCCAAGACATAAAAGGAAGATCTGTGGAAAAAGATGTCCATGAGAGGCTTTGAAAAGTTCTGACATATTTCTAGTGTTCCAGAAGACAGCACACACATGAAGGTATATACACATACCAAAAAAAGAGGGTCTGAATCTATTATTGCTGGTTAAAATTGAGGCTTTGCAGAGGCAGACAAAAAAGATTAAGTCAGAATTTGGAACTGCTTCATTATAGAAAGTATGTCCTAACACAAACGTACAGAATCCCCTCAACAAAAGAAGTTAAGACTATAATGCTTCAAAGAATCTAATGAAATTTCTGACCATCTCACTTAGGTGGTCACTAAAATAATTGAGCAGATACTTCAGCAGCTACATAATACAAGCAATATAGGACTTTACAGAATTCACCTAGGAAAGTACCAAGCAAATAAACAGTAGCAACAAAAACAATGACAAGAAAAAAATCAACAGCAATAAACTGTAAAGAAATGAGGAAATCTGGATTTTGATCCTATAGTACCTAAAATGTCCAGTTTTCAAAATAAGAAAAATAAAAATATGAGGCAGTAAAAGAAAAATGTTACCAATACACAAAACAAACAAACAAAAAAACAGCAACCAATAGGAATAATTCCTAATGGGTCCCAAATGTTAGAGTTACTAAGTAAATACTTTAAAATCAATTATTGAAGAGATTAAAAATGATGTCTAAAAATATAAAGGGAAATATAACAATGATGTCTCACCAAGTAAATGATGTCAATAAAGATAAAGAAAATATAAAAAATAACCAAAGAACAATTCTAATGTGAAAAAATGCAATATCTAAAGTGAAAAATTCACTAGCAGGATTTAACAGCAGTTATTCATTGGCAGAATAAACAACCAATGAACTTGAAGCTGGGTTAGTTGAGAACAGTCTGCAGAACAAAGATAAAACAAATGAAGAAAAAGTAAGTGGAGCCTCAGAGACATGTCAGATATCATTAAGCATCCCAACATACATAGTGTATGAGTGCAAGAAAAATAAGAGAGTAAAGTCAAAATGCAGAATAATAGTTGAAAAAAATATTGATGGAAACTTCTCAAATTTGATTTTAAAAATTAGCTGGGCATGTTGGTGTGTGTCTGTAGTCCCAGCTACTCAGGCAGCTGATTTGGGAGAATTGCTTGAGCCCAGGAGATAGAGGCTGCAGTGAGCTATGATAATGCCACTGTCCTCCAGCCTGGGTGACAGAGACAATCCTGTCTAATGTTTTTATTAGCTTTTTTAATAGAGATAGGGTCTCACTATGTTGCCCAGGCTGGTCTCCAACTCCTGGGCTTAAAGGAGTCTTCTACCTCAGCCTTCCAAATTACTGGAACTATAGGCATAAGGCACTATGCCTGGCTGGAAGCACTTTCTAACTCAATTCATGCTATAAGGCCAGAATTATTCTGATAACAAAACTATTAAAGACACTATAAAAAGAGAAAGCTATTGACCAATATATGCCTTATGAACATAGATACAAAAATCTTCCACAAAAAAACTAGCAAACTAAGTTCTACAGCATATTAAAAGTACTATACAGCATGACCAGGTAGAATTTATTTCAGAAAAACAAGAATGGTTAGACTTATAGAAATCAATCAAAAACAATACACTGCATTAAGAGGATTTGTGTACCAAAATCTTTAAAATATTGCTGCAAGAAATTAAACAACACATAAATGAAAAGACATCCCATGTTCATGGATTAAAAAGTATTTTTAAGATGGCACTGCTATCCAAAATGATGAAAAATTTAGTGAAATCCTTATCAAAATCACAATGACTTGTTTTTTGCAGAAATGAAAATGTTGTTTATAATAAAATTCATATGGATTCTCAACTAGTGATTGATTTCTAGACAATCTTGAAAAAGATTGTTCCTTTTCCTTGAAAAAGGAAAACAAATTTGGAAGAGTCACACTTTCCAATTATGAAACTTACTATAAAGCTACAGTAGTTGAAACAATGCACAACTGGGATTAATATCAACATATAGATCAATGGAGTAACATTAAAAATTTAGGAGAAAAAACATATATCTATGGTTGATTGATTTCTGGCAAGAATACAAAGATTATTCTGTGGAGAAAAATTGTCTTGTCAATAAAGAATATTAGGAAAATCAGCCACATGAAAATAAGTTATTCTGGACCTCTGTCTCATACCATGTCCAAATATTAACTAAAAATGGATCAACAATCTAAATATAAAAGTCCATATTATAAGGAATTTTTATTTAAAACATATAAATAACATTTAACAATAATAAAAAACAAAAATACCCCACTCGTAAAATGGGCAATGGATTTGAATAGACAGTTATCCAAAAAAGATATAAGTAGCCAAGAGGGCAAGCTCAGTGTCTCACACCTGTAATCTCAACACTCTGGGAAGCCCAGGTGGGAGAATCACTTGAGATCAAGAGCTTGTGGCCAGCATAAATAGCAGCACGGCTAACCCTCATCTCTAAAGAAAAAAAAAAAAAAAGCCAGGTATGTTAGTATGTGTTTGTAATACCAGTTATGCAGAAGGTGGAAGTGGGAAGGTTGCTTCAGCCTGGCAGGTTAAGGCTGTAGTAAACTGTGATTGCACCACTGCACTCTAACCTGGGCAATAGAGTAAAACCTTGTCTCAAAAAAAAAAAAAACTGACCTAGAAGCACATTAAAATATGCACAACATGAATTCATTAGAAAAATGTAAATCTAAACCAAAAAGAGATATCACTTCATCCCCAATAGGAAGGCTAAAATTAGTAAGTCAGAGAGTATCCAAGTATAGAAAAGGATATGGAGAACTTGACAGCCTCATATACTGCTTGTGGAAATGTAAAATGGTATAATCATTTTAGAAAACAATTTTCCATAATTTTAAACATCAAGTTATTCTATGACCTGGCAATTTCACTGACAGATATATATATATACGAAAATTGAAAAGTATGTCCATGTAAAAACTTGTTCACAAAAGCTCATGTGAGCATTACAAATAATAATCGTCATCATAAAACAACTCAAATGCTTAACAACTGATGAATGAGTAAACAAATGTGGTATAGTATACCCACAGAATGGAATATTCTTCTACCATAAAAATAAAGTACTGACACATGTTACAGTATGGATGAAACTTGAAAGAAGCTAGTCAGCTAGGTGCAGTAGCCTACCTCTAACCCCAGTATTCTAGAGGATTGCTTGAGCCAAAAAGTCTGAGATCATCAGCCTGGGCAACATAGCGAGACCCCATCTCTATTAAAAATAAAAATAAATAAATAAGCTAGTCACAAGATACCACATATTTTATAATTCTAGTTATGTAAAATGTCCAGTAGAAGAAAATCTAAAGAAGGAAAATAGATTAGTGGTTCCCTAAGACTGAGAAGAGAGTATAATGGGTGACTACTAATGGGAGAGAGTTTTGTTTAGGAGAATGGTGAAAATGTTCTCATATCAGATTATGGAGATGGTTGCCTAACTCTGTGAATATGATAAAAATTATTTAATTTTATACTTTAAATAGGTGAATTTTATGGTACTTAAATGGTATCCCAAAAAAACCTATTTTTAAAAGCTTATTATTTCTTCAGCTTTTACATTTCATTATCAGAATTTATCTTACTGTAAGAAAAGTCCATGAAAAGGGATTAATACCCAGAATACATTAAGAACTTTCACAACTCAGCAACAACCCAATTAAAAAGTGGTAAATGATTTAAACAGACCAAATAAGATGTACAAATGACCAGTAAACACAGAGAAATGTTCAACATCATTAATCATTAAAAAAAGTGCCAACTCAAAACCACAATATCACTTTACCTCTATTATAACAGCTAGTATCAAAAAAATAAAATTTAAATAAAAACAAAATATAAAATGTTGATGAAGATGTAGAAAAATTGCTAACGGGAATGTAAAATGGTACAGCCACTATGAAAAACAGTTGAACAGTTCCTCACAAAGCTAAACACAGAATTGCTATATAATCCAGTAATTCCACTTTTATGTATGTACCCAAAGGAATTAGAAGCAGAGACTGAAAAACATACTTGTACACTAATGTTCATAGTAGCATTATTCACAATAGCCAAATGCTGAAAACAACCAGATTTTCCCTCAATGGTTTAAGGAGTAAAGAAAATGTGACACATATATACAATGGAATATTATTCAGCAATAAAAACAAATGAGGTTCTAATACATGCTACAACATAGTAGAGACTTGAAGAGATTATGCTAAGTGAAATAAGACAGATACAAAAAGACAAATATTATATTATTTCACTTACATGAAGTATCTAGAACACAAATTTATAGAGACAGAATACACATTAGAAATTACTGGGGATTTAGAGGTCAGGGTGTGGGAAGTTATTATTTAATGGCTACAGAGTTTCTGCCTGAGGTAACAAAAAATTTTTAGAAGTAGTTAGTGGATGATGGTTACACAACATTGTGAATGTAATTGATGCCACAGAATTATAAACCACTAAAAAATTTTTAACATAGTAAATTTCATGTTATGTGTATTTTACAATAGGAAAAAATAATAAATAAATAAATTCTCCTCTCAGCTCTCCTGACCTTTTATACCATCATTCACCTACTTACTATATGTTTAAAAGCTCTCTCACCACTCTCGAAAAACTCCAGTTTCCCTTTAAAGTTATTTACATTTATTTGACCTTTGTGGGAGATGAAATTATAAAGTCTCCATTTTTACAATTTTTCTCATACTTAACATTTGTTACAAATATCAACTTTTGTATGCCATCCAAAATCAGCACAAAGCATTTTAATCTCCTCTAGACTCTCCTCTAGAATCTCCTCTAGAATATCCTGTGCTTCAGTCTTTTTCCTACATCAGAAATGTTTCTTTGTCTGTGTTTGGATTTTTCCTTATCTTTCTCAGGTTGTAGACAAACTAAAAAATGTATTTCAGGGAGAATGTGACACTGAATATATTGGGAAAGCTGTTTTTTTCATGAAAATTAGTTATCTGTATGATTTTTTTTACAATATAGTGTGTATGGCTTTTTTTGTCTTGACTTACAACTTCCAATTCCCAATTTATTTTTGTTCCTAATTTGCAGTTCACATTTATTCTTGTGAAGTTATTGCAAGGAAGTAATCTGTCTCAAATTCTATTTTGTAACATCTAGTCACTGCTTTAAAGTTTCTTTTAATTTTTAATTCCATCTTGCTGAGTGCTGGCCACCTTCCTTGGTGTCTGCCATGCACTTAATAAAAATGCCCCCAATCCATCTCTCAGGTCAGGCTTGCCATTTACCTCTCAGGGCGTAGCAGAAATTAATGAGATCACTGTTCCAGTGCTCTTTGAAGACTTGCATTTTGGAAGAGCTATGCCAAAAGTCACAAAGGATTTGTAGTATGAATTGTTCATGAAAAATAAATTTTATAATTTTTAGTAAATATGAAGAACATTAGATATTCAAAAGAATGGACCCAGCTATTGAAAAAATAAATGACAGTAGTCAAGGCTGGAATTGCCTTACTCTACAGAAAAATGCAGGGTTGATGAAGAATTGAAATCAAATGATTTGAATGGTATAAATATCTCAAGAACAACTTTACACTATCACTTAATGATATCTAAGAAAAACAAAAATGAAAATTATACAAGGGTGATAAAATTTGTGGTCAAACTCTATACATAATCATACTCCCTGAATATTTGTTATTGAATATTCAATTTTCTGTTATTGAATATTTATTTTTTATAACACTATTCTTAGAATATTTTGAAAACACATATTAAGAAGAGAAAATTATCTATAACTCACAACACAGTTTCACCAACAATTTGTCATTTTCTTTTATTTTTAAGCTATATATATTTTAAATGATGCTGAATAAATGCTATATTTTAAGTACTATATGCTAATTTTCAAGGTATTTTTAATAATAAAAGTATTTCACACTATATAAAAATATCAAACAAAAAGATAAACATACAAATGAAGTTACACATTTCTAACATTGCTGAATATTTTGATACAGTTAACTAAAAGTTTTTTTTAATGTATTTCCAAGTTTTCTGTTCTTTTTAAAATACAATTATTTATTTTAATGACTTTATTATATAAGAATAAATGTTCATTATCTAAAAATCAGATAATGAAATGTATACAGATAAATTAAAAATTATAAATAATGCCACCAGAAACATTGCTAATATTTTGTGTATATATGTATGTGTGACATATAAATATCCAGATAAAGACATAGGTATCTGTCTCTCTCTCTCTCTATTTATATATATCTATCTATATATATATATATATATATATATATATATATATATATATACACACACAGACATATACACAGTATTTTTTAATCACATATAAATCAGTATGTAATACAATTCATATAATACAATTAAATAATTCAAACTTAACAAAATTCAAACATAAAGGTGTTGGAACTCTAAATTATTCTGAGCCTTCAGAGGAATATGGTTATTCAGCCTGTCACATGCCATCTGACTTCAATGTCTGCCTTTTTTTTTCCTGTAAATTAGAAAGGCCAAGAGGCACCAGAAATAAGACCTCCCCAGATCAATGCCCTCTTTATAAAGTAATAATCTTCTCTGCAATGTAGCAATCTGTAATTAATCAAATCACTGTGGCATATACACTGGTCCTATATGGAAAATGTAATCCTGTTGTGTTGGGAAAGCTGGAAAGGAGAAAGGACTTACAGAGTGCCTACATAAATTGGTTATGAGTAACATATAAACAAGGAACAACAAACTGCGGAAGGCCGCAGGAGGCCTCTGAGGAGGAAGGCCTCTTCATGCCTCATGCTCCGGTGCAGGGTGACCTCGGCTCTGTTACCATAAACATTGTGCTCAAGGACAGACAACCCCTTCGTAGGACTGTGACGTAGCCAGACTTGTAGGCTCCTTGTAAGGTCCAAGTTTGATCAGCTGTACATAGATAATAAGCTAAAGATAACCATATGTTTTTGTTTTGTGAAACTCCCAAACCACCACCTTTATCAGTCCTTAGGATGACATACCAGTTCCAGCTCACTGATTCACTCCACCATCAATCCACTCCTACCTTATAGATCAACACGATTGTAATCAATGAATAGGGTGGATGATCAGAGCTTGGGGCCTTTACTGTTGCCTCCAGAGTAATAGTGATGGCCCCCTGGTCCCACTTTTTCTCTTAATCTTTTTCTCATTCCTTTGTTGCCACAAAACTTGGGGTATCCACGGATAATGTAGGGCTGGCTTCCTACACTGTTGAAAGATTACTGTCTCTGTCTCCGTATGGGAAACCTTAACTTCTCCACGTTGCAGTGCATACCTCACTCATTTGGAGTCATTGTTTCTGGACAGCCAGCCTCAAAATTTGTGGTCAAACTCCAAATGTAATCATACTCCCTGAATCTTATTATTTAAGGTTGACATTTTGGCAACCATGAAGGAACTTGACGTGAATGTCTGGTAATCCTTGTCACTTTGCCAACAGCCAGAGCCTTGGTACCAGCATAAATAACTTCTGTTTATCCAGCCTTGCTGGAGTCAACAGAAATCTTTAGGAAAACCTTTCTCAAATCCCAATCCTCCAAGGCTTAGTTGAGGATTCAGACATTATTCAAACTACACACATTTCTAACTCAATAGAGTTGGAATTGAAGCACTTACTACAAGATAGTAGCTTCATGTGCTATTCTCCAGAGATTCTGCTAATTGAGGATTTGTGATTTTCCCTTTTCTCTGATGTTAAGGTTTTGTTTGGAATCACTCCATAGAGTTTTTAAACCTTTTCTCACATTTCAAATTTTGGTCAGAGAAAGAAAACAGTTTCTCTCTGAAAAGAGGGAGTGAATCTTTGTGACTTAAACAAAGATGAGTAATATTTAAAATTGGCTACATTCAGAAGCTCTGTTCAACTGACAAAACTAAACTTTCTTTTTAAGTGACCAAAATACTAAGAGGTTCTCTATGAGAATAAGTTCTGAAGATGAGAAATTGTTCCTCCTAACTGAAAGACTTAGTCGCCTCAAGTGACTAAGTTCTTATGGAAGTAGTGGAGCTTATCACTCACAATGAAATGGTCTTACAGAAAGTTCATTAAGAAAAGATAAACAAAATAGATAGACTGCTAACTAATAAGGAAGAAAACACAGAAGAATCAAATAGATGCAATAAAAAATGATAAAGGGGATATCACCAATCCCACAGAAATACAAACTACCATCAGAGCATACTATAAACACCTCTATGCAAATAAACCAGAAAATCTAGAAGAAATGGATAAATTACTGGACACTTATACACTATCCCAAGACTAAACCAGGAAGAAGTCGAATTCCTGAAGACCAATAACAAGGTCAGAAATTGAGGCAGCAATTGACACCCTACTAACCAAAATAAGTCTAGAACCAGACAGGCTCACAGCCGAATTTTAATAGAGTTACAAAGAGGAGCTGGTACCATTCCTTATGAAACTATTCCAAACAATAGAAAAAGAGGAAATTATCCCTACCTCATTTTATGAGACCAATATCATCCTGATACCAAAATCTGGAAGAGAGACAACTAAGAAAGAAAACTGCAGGCCAATATCCTTGATGAACATCAAGGCAAAAATCTTCAATAAAATACTGGCAAACTGAATGCAATAGCACATCAAAAAGCTTACCCATCATGATCAAGTTGGCTTCATCCCTGGGATGCAAGGCTGGTTCAACATACACAAATCAATAAACATAATCCATCACATAAATAGAACAAAAGATAAAAACCACATGATTATCTCAACAGATGCAGAAAAGACCTTTGATAACATTCAGTAGCCCTTCATGCTAAAAACTCCCAATAAACTAGGTATTGATGGAACATATCTCAAAATAATAAGAGCTATTTACGACAAACCCACAGTCAATATTATACTGAATGGGCAAAAGCTGGAAGCATTCTCTTTGAAAATTGGCACAAGACAAGGATGTCCTCTGTCACCACTCTTATTCAACATGGTATTGGAAGTTCTGGCCAGAGCAATCAAGCAAGAAAAAGAAATAAAGGATATTCAATTAGTAAAAGAGGAAATCAAATTGTCTCTATATGCAGACAACATGAATGTATATTTAGAAGACCCATCGTCTCAGCCCAAAATCTCTGTAAACTGATAAGCAACTTCAGCAAAGTCTCAGGATACAAAATCAATGTGCAAAAATCACAAGCATTCCTATACACCAATAACAGACAAACAGAGAACCAAATCATGAGTGAACTCTCATTCACAATTGCTACAAAGAGAAAAAAATACCTAGGAATACAACAAACGAGGGAGGTAAAGGACCTCTCCAAGGAGAACTTCAAACTCCTGCTCAAGGAAATAAGAAGACAAAACAGATAGAAAAACATTCCATGCTCTTGGTTAGGAAGAATCAATATTGTCAAATTGGCCATATTGCCCAAAGTAATTTATAGATTCAATGCTATCCCCATCAAGGTACCACTGACTTTCTTCACAGAATTGGAAAAAAACCACTTTAATCTTCATATGGAACCAGAAAAGAGTCTGCATAGCCAAGACAATCCTAAGCAAAAAAAAAAAAAAAAAAAGCTGGAGGCATTATGCTACCTGACTTCAAAATATACTATAGGGCTACAGTAACCAAAACAGCATGGCACTGGTATCAAAACAGAGATATAGATCAATGAAACAAAATAGGGGCCTCAGAAATAATGCCACATATCTACAACCATCTGCTCTTTGACAAACCTGACAAAAACAAGGAATGGGGAAAGGTTTCTGTATTTAATAAATGGTATTGTAAAAACTGGCTAGTCAAATGCAGAAAGCTGAAACTGGATCCCTTCCTTACACTTTATACAAAAATTAACTCAAGATGGCTTAAAGATTTAAACATAAGACCTATTACAAAAACCCTAGGAGAAAACCGAGGCAATACTATTCAGGACATGGGCAAAACTATCATTAGAGTGAACAGGCAACCAACAGAATGGGAGATAATTTTTGCCATCTACCCATCTTACTAATGGCTAATAGCCAGAATCTACAAAGAACTTAAGCAAATTAAAAAAAAAATCATAGAGTGAGTGAAGGATATGGATAGACATTTCTCAAAAAAGAGAGACTTATACAGCCAGCAAACATATGAAAAAACGTTCATCATCACTGGTTTTAGAGAAATGTAAATCAAAACCACAATGGGATACCACCTCATGCCAGTTAGAATAGTGATCATTAAAAAATCAGGAGACAACAGATGCTGGAGATACATGGAGAAATAGGAATGCTTTTACACTGTAGGTGGAAGTGTAAATTACTTTGACCATTGTGGAAGACAGTGTGGTGATTCCTCATGGATCTAGAACTAGAAATACCATTTGACCCAGTAATCCCATTACTGGGTACATGCCAAAGGATTATAAATTATTACAAAAACACATGCACACATGTTTATTGTGGCACTGCAATAGCAAAGACTTGGAACCAGCCCAAATGCCCATCAGTGATAGACTGGATAAAGAAAATGTGGCACATATACACCATGGAATACAATGCAGACACAAAAAAGGATGAGTTTATGTCCTTGCAGGGACATACATAAAGCTGGAAACCATCATTCTCAGCAAACTGACACAAGAACAGAAAACCAAACACCACATGTTCTCACTCATAACAGTGTGTTGAACAATGAGAACACATGGACACAGGGAAAACATCTGTTGTGGGGTGGGAGGCCAGGGGAGGAATAGCATTAGGAGAAATACCTAATGTAGATGATGAGGTGATGGATGCAGCAAACCACCATGACACATGTATAACTATAATCTTGGCAACGCACAATCCTCCAAATAGATTATTATGTATATATGTTTGTTATATGTATAACAAACCTGCATGTACCCTAGAACTTAAAGTATAATAAAAAAATTAAAAAACAGAATACCTTGCTTAATCTTGTAGGCACAACTAAAGGCTAATCACCTGGTACCTTAAGCATCCATGTTTCCTGGGATCATCAAGGCACATAAAAAGAAAGAAGTTACTCCAAGGTGAAATATTGAGCAGCTATTCTGATAAGCAGCACACTTAATCCAAAGAAACTCCCATTATGTCTTTTTGGTCATTCAAAAGGAAAGTCTAAATTATGTGCAATCATACTTCTAAAACTGAATCTTCTTCCTTGAGGAGAGAGCCATCATTGGAAATACTAGCTGGATTCCTGTTAAATACTCATGGCACCTTGTCATGCATATAAGATCAGAAAAAAAATGGTCTCATATAAATTTCAAAGACCCCAAATTACATTGGCCTCAAAGGGGTACTTTAAAATAAGTGAATTAGTTTATCTGTGTGCTCAATGAGGGGAAAAAAAAAAAACTCTATAATAAAACAAGATAACTGGAGGAGCTATTTTCAGTGGTACTTGAAAGCATTTAAAAGAGGTTCTGATAAAGTCATTCCTTTGGAAGAGGAAAAGGCTGTCTAAAACAACTTCTGAATTGTAAAAGGCTGCCAAAATTCCTCCTCCTTCTTTGTCTTCTCCTTCCCTTTTGTTAGAATTTCCTTGTTTGCATTTACCTCCCCTTTCTCTTCTTCCGTCTTCTGCTGTTCTGGTTCCATTTCAGGAACATCCAGCAGAGAACTTGCCTTGGTTTATCAGCTATGGCTAAAAGTATAACCCAAAGGCATCATTAAAGAATTGTTGGATCTGTTTTAGAATTTTAGTGGATTTTCTACAAAATTCAAATTCAACATTCAAACTTGTTACCCCAGATTCTCTGGTTTTTTTCAATTGGTTAACATATTAATGTCAGACAACAAAGCCAAGGATTGGATAGTGTTAGAGACAGAATGCTTTTCCACAAGGAAAAAATAGCATTTAGACAAAAAGTTTTCTTAGCAAGGCAATTTTACTTTCTATAGAAAGGGTGTTCCCATTAGTCATCTTGCCATGAGAGTACAATGAACAAAGGAAAGGCAGGCATATTTATTCCTCACACCTTGGGTCCTTACTGCTATGTCCAATCTCCGTTGGTTGGAGCCAGACCTCACAATCAAAACTGAACCCGATTGGCTAACAACTTAAAACTTTTCTAAATAGGTAATGGCAATGGAGAACAAAGGAAAAGAGGAAGTCCAAATAAGGAAGGGGCATAGGCTGCAAGGTGGGATATGCCGGGGAGCACGTACAACACAGATATCTTGGTTAAAGTACAAAGACATAGAATGTACTACATGTCTGTGAGCATGTCTAATAGTTACATAGGATAGGGCTTAACAAAGAGTTATTAGCAAAAGGCAAGAAGGCTTTAAAGAGAGTTAACCTTTAAAACAAACTATTATTTCTAACATTTATTATTGTTATTCTTTAACAAGAAGGGAAACTTTAAGAGGAACTCTTTTGCTTTCTACAGATAGCAAAGGCAAACTGCAGGAATATTGTAGAGGACTTCTAAGAATTTTCTGAAACAGATTGTGAATGGGCCCACAGTACTTTCCAATCTTTACTAGATGTCATCCCATTAGTTTTCCAAAGAGTAGTGATTAGAATAAAAAACAACAATGACAACAGGATCTTGATGAGCTTGTAATGTCACACTGTGAAAGATTTGAAAAATTATTTAAACAATAGTCAGGCCTATTAGAAGAAAAGTATGGTAATCACTAAAATTATAATTTCCCTAACTCAAACTTTATAAGTAGATTAGATTAAGAATTTTAAGTAGATTAGATTACGAATAATTAAGAGACAGGGCCTCAGTTGAGCTACCTCTTAAGCTCATGATCTAATTAATTTTGCTGATCAGTGGCCTGTACTCTAACTAAGCAAGAAAAAGAAAAGGAAAACTAAACAGAAAGGAAAAGCAAATAAGATCACGAGCTTACCACTAAATTGGCCAACCTATTTGTAAGCCCTAAACACCCTAATAAGTTCTAAAACTAACCCAACCTCCCACTTTGCAATTACTGCAAAAGGCCTGGCCATTTTTAAAAGAATTGTAGAAGATTAAAAATGTGAAGAACAGTTACAGGCCAAAGTAAAAGAATAATAGAGATACTTTGAGAACTTCAAAGGTACTAATACCTTAGAGGAAATGAAAATTAATTTAAATGAAGGACAAACATGCTATTATTGACACTGAAGCTACATTACCAGTGGCAAATCCCACCTTATTGTAAGGTCCCATTCCTCAGAGTAAAAAAACAATACAAATGGTAGGTATAACAAATACTCTATATAAGTATATACATCTAAATCTATTGTTTTACAGTTGAGTCCTCTACAAGGAACACGTTTTCCTTTTGGTTCCCTCAGCCTTCATTCATTTGATAGGAAAAGACTTTTTATAATTATACAATATCCACATCTCTTTCTCTCTAAATGGTAATGTATTTAGAATTAAAAGATAAAACAGAATTACTAGGATCAAAAACTTTTTCAAAATTTGATCCTTTTAATTTACAAATTGTAATTCATATTGTCATGGAGGAAATAAAATTGTTAAATAATAAACTGCAAGACTGGTTAAAAATAGTGCCTGGTTAGTCATGCTCAAAATCCTCCATGGATATTGGGAAAATTATCTTGACCACACAAATTAAGATTTAAATAATACATCAAAACCTCTTTCAAATCTTAAGCAATACTTTCTAAGACTACAGGCCTCAAAAGGAATAAGACCTATAATTTTGGATTATAAAAAGAGGCTTGATTTTTCCTTGTACAAGCCCATGCAACAGTCCAATCATCCTCATAAGAACACCAAATTGTAGATGACGGAGATCTGTACAGGATTTGAGGGCAATTAATAACACAGTCATTTTTCTACATATAGTGGTATGAAACTCCCTTATGTTGTTAACTGCTATCCCAACTGAAGGCGAGAGCTTTACTATAATAGACCTATGTAGTGCATTCTTTGACATTTCTGTGGGTAGAAATAGACAATTTCTCTTTGCCTTACTTGGGAAGACAAACAATACACATGGACAGTCATGCCTCAGGGAAATACTGACAGCCCAACTTATTTTTTACAAATATTAAAAGCAGGTTTTCCACATGTTGACACTCCTAAGAAATCCACTCTGATGCAGTATGTAGATGTTTTACTTCTTATCTCAGGGAATAAACCAGCCTTCAAAGAGGATGAAATTTATTTGTTACAACAATTAGCTTCAAAAGGAAAAAAACAATTAAGATATTTAGGTAATCTGATTCCAAAGGAAAAACTTCTTATCAATCTAGATGGGACAGAAGGAATATTCACCTTCGCTACCACAAAAACTAAGAAACAACTGAGAGGATTTTGGAGTTGGCAGGATACTGCAGAAACTGGATTCCAAACTTCTCCTTAAAAGTTCAACCTTGATATCCTGTTTTAAAATAAGATAAGTCATATCCCCTTACATGGACAGGAGAAAATAAGTTGACATTTGAAGAAATCGAAGAGTCTCATAGATGTCCCAGTGTTCAGTCACCCAGATTATAATATTTCATTTTCATTCTTCATGAAAACCACAGAAATGCCTTAGATATATGGAGATCAAAGTAGATGTGTAGAATACTATAGTCAACAACTGGACTCTGTGGCCAAACAATTACCACCTTGCCTGAGAGCAGTAACTGCCACTGCCCTGTTAATAAGAGCAACCAAAGAGACAGTGATGGCATCTCCTCTCACTGTTCCATATTCTGTGGAAGTGCTTTTAAACTTACACCACGCTCAACACTACTCAGTTAGTAGATTGGCTTCCTATGAAGTTCTTTTTTCTGCTTTCCATAATACAGTCTTCAGATATAATAATCTCAATCCTGCCACTTTTCAGTCCTGTCTTCAGATAAAGTATCATATGATTGCAATATCTTTACCAACTAGCTTCTCTCTCCCAGAATGGATCTGCAAGAAACCCCCCACCCCTCAGTAATGCCAGTGCTATTTGGTTTACAGATGGATCTTACTTAAAAAATGAATCAAGAATTTATTATACAAGTTGTGGTATCATATTTTTGATTGAAAAAAAAATGGAAAGTGCTTATATTCCAGGAATGACTTTGGCTCAACAAGTAGAATTAATAGCATGAATTACAACCTGTCAGTTGGCAAAATGAATAACAACTAATATTTATACAGATAGCAGATATGCTTTCAAAATAGCTCATGGTGGAAACAAAGATGATTGTTAAATTCTTGTGATCAACCTTTAAAAAATGATGTTCTTGTTTCCAGAATCACTAGCCATTATCAAAATTCCAGGCTGTTCAAAGTCAGACACTCCAGAAAGTAAGGGAAATAAATTAGCAGATAGTATAGCAGTAAGGGTCACCCTAAATGTATGTGAACAATTAACCTCTTTTAGTTTTTAAGGAATCACTTGATTTGATATAAAATTAGCTCAATTCAAAACTCCAAAAACAGAATAAGAAAGTTAGGAAACAAAAGGGGAAATGTACTCCTCCAAAACTGGGTTATGGTATGGACCAAATTGGCTATTTATACTTCCAACTAAATTACAATCATCTTTCTTAACTTATGTACATGATCTAACTCCTTGGTAGCCCAGTGAGATGACTGCCTGGGAAAAAACAATATTATTGAAAACCTTCTCCAACTATTGCTCATTAGGTATACAATCACTGTTATAGCTACGCAAAACAATCCCAGGAAATCTTTACACAGTTCTAAATGTCATTTTCCTTTATCGGAAGACCTTTTTGAGTTATAGCAACTGGGTTTTGTTCAGCTACCACCATTACGAGGGTACAAGTATGTTCTAGTGATGGTTTGTATGTTCTCTTATTAAATAGAGCATTTCCTTCCAGAAGATTAGCCTTAGCAGTAAGTAAAAGTATTTCAGAGAAAATTATTCTAACTTGGAAAGTTTCTCTAGAACTTTACAGCAGCGGAGATACTCATTTCACTGGACAGATCATCTTGTCAGTGTGCAAAATTTGACCCATTATCCAATATCTACATTATGCCTGTCACCCCCAGTCTAGTGGAAAGCATAAACTGAGTAATCAAAACTCAATTTTCATTCTCAGCAAACTGACACAAGAACACAAAATCAAACACCGCATGTTCTCACTCA
>PVKP010013307.1:0-48908 GCA_004027715.1 Plecturocebus donacophilus
AACTTGGCTTTAGAAGGAAGGAGAGATAGTACTTTTGTTGTGACAGAAAAAAAGGATGGGTGTAGAAGGAGGTAGATTTGGTGATGGGAAGTTAAGGTAGTTCACCTCTGATTATTTTCGCTAAGAAGTAGAAAGTGGCTGGCATGGTGGCTCACACCTGTAATCCCAGCACTTTGGGAGGCTGAGGTGGGAGGATCACTTGAGGCCAAAAGTTTGAGACCATTCTGGGGCAACAAAGCAAGACCACACACATGCACATGCACAGGCACACATGCTCGGCATGGTGGTGTGTGCTTGTAGTCCTAGCTACTTGGGAGGCTGGGGCAGGAGGATCACTTGAGCCCAGGAATTTGATGCTGCAGTGAGCTATTACTGTGCCACTGCTCTCCAGCCTGTTTGACCCAGTGAGACCCTGACTCCAAATAAATCAAACCAACACAAAAACATTAAGGAACTCAAAGAATGAAAGCAAAGGATGCTAAAAAATCAGAACAAAACCAGAAGTAGTAGGAAGCAAGGTCATTTGCTGAGAGAGAAGAGGTGGGTAGTGGGGTGAGACCTTTGAAATAGTCACTGTAGATAATAAGAGAGAAAATTGAGTGGGGAATTACAGAAGGATTCTCAGGCAGCATGATCCAGATTTTTTTGGAGATGGAGTCTTGCTCTGTCACCCAGGTTGGAGTGCAGTGGCATGATCTCGGCTCACTGCAACCTCTGCTTCCCGTGTTCAAGCCGTTCTCCTGCCTCAGCCTCCCAAGTAGCTGAAATTACAGGTGCCCACCACCATGCTGACTCATTTTTGTAGTTTTAGTAGAAATGAGATTTCACCATGTTGGCCAGGCTGGTCTCGAACTCTTGACCTCAGGTGATCTGCCTGCTTTGGCCTCCCAAAATGCTGGGATTACAGGTGTGAACCACCGTGCCTGGCCAATCCAGGTATTTTGGACAGTGAATTTATGATGGTACCAATCCAATGGGTGATTTTTCTCTAGCTACATCTAGTGGTCCAGAGTTAGGTAGTTGGACCAAGGCAGGGTTAGGGTTTGCATCTCGGCATGAAAGGCAGTGGGGCAAGTGAGGATATCTGTAAGAGAATGATTGAAGTGAGGAATGCTGGAATCTCAACTAGATAGGGAAGGAGGGTAAATAAAGTCGAGAATGTGTGAATAGGTGAAAAGTATGAGGATAAAGAGTTTTGAGGGCAAATAACAGGTTGTAGTGAATGAGAGCTGGATAGATAGACTTGTGCTCTCTCTGACGAGAGCACAATGTATGAGTTTCATATTCCAGAGATACAGCAATTGCTGGTGTTGACAAGGTCTAGGGGATGGTCATGAGAGTTGGTAGCTGAAATGGGAGTAGAGGTAACAGTCTCTGAAGATGACAAGATCAGAGAACTAAGTGCCCGGAATGTTGTATCTCCACATGGATACTGATTTTATATAGGATGTTGGCAGGACTTGGGGTGGAGAAGAATCTGACCAGTTTCTTCAGGGAGTCAGATGATATGTTGGGGAGATGGGTATGTGGCAGTGATGAAGAGGAGTAGGAAGTGGTATGGCTGGATGGTATGAAACTCAGAGGAGTGGGAGCTCTCTGTATATGAGGGTAGAGGAGAGATGATCTGGAAGTTTCACCAGAGAGTGAGGGGGATGGCTGCCCCTGCCCACAACCCAGCCCTGAGGGTCTGGGAAAATGTGCAGCTATATAGGGCTCTAGCACAGTGCTGCTTAGACATTCTGTGGCAAAAAACCAAGACACTTTAAAAATTTCCAATCTATAATGGGCGAATCCTTTTATAAATAAAACAAGAATTACTAGAAAAATGATATGAGCAAAAAGACATATAAAGACAAGCCCAAAATTTTATTATTAGATTGAACAGACGTAAAATTATTCTGTCAAATTGCCATAAAAACTTTTGCATAATAGTGCTACTTACTCTTACTGTCTATACTTAACCACAGACCTGTAGTAAACAGTTCACAGACCAGCATTTGTCTGTGGACCACACTTTTAGTGGTACTGGTGTAGAGAAAATGATTTTCCCATAGGAGAAGCTGCCTTCAGTTAAGCCTGGAAAGTGAAGGAGTATTTGTTGAGGGGGGTGCCAATGCTGAGCAGTTTGTTTACCAAGGGATGGGTTTGTTGGGGGCATGACAGAAAACTTGGGAAAGGAGATGAGCAGCGGGTGTTTAGGGTAGAGAAAGCACATAGCCACATGCGGTGAAAGTTTAGGAGAGAGAGGTGAAGAGGCTTCCTTCTTCAGCACTGTCCAGTGGGAACGGGGATATGAGATAGAAAGCATGCAGTCCAGGGCAGTGAGTTAATGTTATAAGGTCTGGGGAATGTCTTTGAAGAAGGTTTAGGCAGATGACGGGTGAGGTCTGGACTGCACTTCTAGCACTTAATGTGAAACCAGATACTTACTGTATACCAGACTTTATGCTCACTGTGCTACACACATTAATATTATTATCATTTTTTGTATTTTTTTTTTTTTCCTTTTTGTGGAGAACGGGGTCTCGCTATATTGCCCAGGCAGGCAGGTCTCCAACTCCTGGGCTCAAGCTATCCTCCCGCCTCTGCCTCCCTAAGAGCTGGAATTACAGGCATGAGCCACAGTGCCTGGCACATTAGTATTATTTTTATAGAGATGGGGTTACCCTATGTTGCCCAGGCTAGTCTTGAACTCGTGGCCTCAAGCAATCCTCCCACCTTGGCTTCCCAAAGTACTGTGATTACAGGTGTGAGCTACCGCGACTAGCCATGCTACACACTTTGTATATGCATTATCTTATTGAATCCTTAAAACCCTACGAAGTTGATGGTGATACCCCCAGTTTATTGATGTGTTGCTGGTTTATAGGCATAAGATTATTAGTTGGGAAGATGTTAGAGTCCTAATCCCAGGAAGTCCATTTATGAGTATGATCTTGGCTGAAACAACTTCAGCTCTGCCTTAATGTTCCTTGCTGTGTGCAGCCAACCAAAGATTTTAAGACTCGAATCTTTTTTTTTTGGTGACAGGGTCTCATTCTGTTACCAAGGCTGGAGTGTGGTAACACAATCATGGCTCATTGCAACCTCGATCTCCTGGGTTCAAGTGATCCTTCCAGCTCAGCCTGAATACCCAGCTAAATTTTTTTGTTTGTTTTGGTAGAGATGGGAGTGTCACTTTGCTACCAAGGCTGGTCTTGGGCTCCTGGGCGACAAGTGATCCTCCTGCCTTGGCCTCCCAAAGTTATGCAGTTACAGGTGTGAGCCACTGTGCCTGGGCCTAGGTGTTTAATTTTAGCCAGAATTTATTCGGAGGGCTGCTGGTGCCTTCCCTAGTAAGGGAAGGTATAATTTTGTGAGATTACCACCTCATATACATGCAAAGTCAAATCTTCAAAATTAAGTACATATATTTAAGTCCTTTTTTTTTTTTTTTTTTGAGACGAAGTTTTGCTCTGTCACCCAGGCTGGAGTGCAGTGGGGCAATTTCGGCTCACTGCAACCTCTGCCTCCTGGGTTCGAGTGGTTCTCCTGCCTCAGCCTCCCAAGTAGCTGGGACTACAGGCACGCGCCACCACACCCAGCTAATTTTTGTATTTTTAGTAGTTTCACCATGTGGGCCAGACTGATCTCAAACTCCTGACCTCGTGATCCACTCGCCTTGGCCTCTCAAAGTGCTGGGATTACAGATGTGAGCCACTGCACCTGGCCTCTTTTTAAGTCTTTAAAATGTGAAATAAGCAACAGATATTTATTGTAGGAAATTAGAAGAACAGATAAGATAAAAAGGATTATCTGTAATTTTTCATTCAGAACTACTGTTGACTATAACTTTTTTTTTGTCTTTTTCATTTAATAAAGTATCTCAAGTTTAAAAATTAGGTTATAAGGCTGGGCGTAGTGGCTCACACCTATAATCCTTGCACTTTGGGAAGCAGGGGCGGGTGGATCAGTTGAACTCAGGAGTTTGAGACCAGCCTGGCCAATGTGGCAAAACCTTGTTTCTACTGAAAATACAAAAACTGGCCAGGCATGGTGGCACATGCCTGTAATCCCAGCTACTTGAGAGGCTGAGGCATGAGAACCACTTGAACCCAGGAGGCAGAGGTTGCAGTGAGTCATGATTGCACCACTGCCTAATTCAGTAACCCCTAACCATATGTGGCTGCTGAGCACTTGAAATGTAGCTAGTATGATGGAGGAGCTGCATTTTAAATTTTACCTAATTTTAATGGATTTACACCTAAATAGCCACATGTACTTAGCTGTTCTACTGGGCAGCACTATTCTAGACATTATAAAAAATAAAATTTCCATAAACCTTGACTGTTTTTATCTTTTTCAGTTGTGTTGGTGTTGAAGAGGAGAAGGCTGCTGACATTGACCTCTACCACTGCCCCAACTGTGAAGTCTTGCATGGGCCCTCTATTAGTAAGTAGATCTTAGGGTTTCCAAGAGAGGACAATCCAGAGGAGAAACAAAGGAAAGGAAACTTGGGGCAGTGAATTATTTTACCTGAGCACTTCAGATTCTTCTTCCTCAGGACAAAGCAGAAACCTACACAGGCTCCACAGGCCAGCAGCTATCTTACTGAGAGGGCAGAAGTGCATAACTTCACCTCCCTCCTTCCTAAGGGTTGTATGGAGAAAGTACTCATCTTCACCAGGAACTTCTGAATCTATGAGGGCGTCATTGACTCCAGATGCTCTAAGGGTGGTTAGATTGGAAAAGAAGGATCCGCTAAGGCGTTTGTTCTTGGTATCATAGCTCATGACCGTTCTGACTCACAATCTCTCATCTTTTTCTGGCTTAGTGAAAAAACGCCGTGGATCTTCAAAGGGGCATGATACACACAAGGGGAAACCAGTGAAGACCGGGAGCCCTACATTCATCAGAGAGCTCCGGAGTAGGACTTTTGACAGGTGAGGAGCCCTGCCTCCAAGGGCTGGTAAATGCCAGGGCTCTGGGAGGCTGGAACTCACTTCTTCCCAGCTTTCCCAGTGGCTGTCCCATTAGGTGCCTCCCTGGTTTGTAAGTACCTTCAGGGCTCTGCAAGTTTCCTCTAGTTTGGTCAGTTTAACTTTTGGTAGTTGGGAGGCAGTATTCACCTAAGTTATGTTACATTGACCCAAGGAGTGCTGACTAGAAGCAGTCTTAGGATCAGAAAGTTTAATTCTCTCATAGAGAAGAAGAAACTTAATATAAAAAAATTATTGGTCATATATTTCTTTTATGAACAAAAAGACGTTTTATCTTTTTTTTTTTAATTCATCTGGCCTCGTTAAAAGTAAATTACATGAATTAAGCAAAATAATGAGTTAAAAAAAGAAGGAACAAAGTGTTCTCTTTTGCTTGGTTTTTTAATTCATTGGACCATGTTCAAGTTTTTAAAAAACAATTTCAACTTGGATTTTAGATTCAGGGAGTACATGTAAAGTTCTGTTACATGGGTATATTGCATGCGCTGAGGTTTGGGGTGCAAATGGTCCCATCACCCAAGTAGCGAGCATAGTACCCAATAGCTAGTTTTTCAGTCCTTTTCCCGTTACCTCCCTCTTGACTTGAGTGGTCTCCAGTGTCTGTTGCTCCCGTCTTTGTCTATTGGTACTCAATGTTTAGCTCCTACTTAAAAGTCAGAACAAGCAGTATTTGGTTTTCTGTTCCTGCATTAATTGGCTTAGGATAATGGCCTCCAGCTGCATCCATGTTACTGCAAACGACATGATTTCATTCTTTTTTATGGCTGTGTAGTATTCCATGGTATATATGTACCACACTTCTCTTTATCCTTTCCACTGTTAATGGGCACTTAGTTTGATTCCATGTTTTACTGTTGTGAATAGTGCTGTAAACGTATTAGTGCATATGTTTTTTGGTAGAATGATTTATTTTCCTTTGGGTATATACCCAGTAATGGGTTTGCTGGGTCGAATGGTAGTTCTGTTTTAAGTTCTTTGAGAAATACCCAAACTGCTTTCCATGGTAGCTGAACTAATTTACATTCCCACTAACATGGTATAAGTATTCCCCTTCTCTGCAGCATTATTAGAATCTGTTATTTTTTGACTTGTTTTCAGGTTTTCTGTAGCTGAAGTGTTACTTGGAATAAGTGTTTCTTCAACTTTATATTTCTTGTTTTATTTGTTTATTTAAAGGCAGAAATTCTCCTGTGTACCCTGAACTCCTCAGGTTCCTTCTCCAAAGTCAACCTGTTATTTGTAGATTCTTTCAGAAATAGTTTTTGCATATATAAACATTTTTTTATTCCTTTTTTTGACACAAATGGAAACACTATATTCTGCATCTTGCTTTTAAAAAAAAACTTGTATATATTTGAGATCAATCCATAATAGCACATACAGATGTTCTTTTTTATGGCTGGTTAGTATTACATTGTGTGGCGTAACATTTATTTAACTAGTCCTCTACTGATGGACATTTAAGTTGATTCCAGTATTTTGCTATTAGATACTGTAGTGAATATCTTTGCACTTAAGTTTTTGCATATGTGTTGAGTATATGTAGGTTTACTATCTAAAAGTAAAATTGTTAAGTCAAAGAACATGTGCTTTAAAAATATTTATAAATATTGCCAATTCCATAGTGACTGTACCATTTCATACTCCCACAGATAATGTCTAGACAGTGCCGATTTCTCTATATCCTAGCCAGTATTGTTTATTATCAATTGTTTTTGCCTTTCTGATAAGATAAATAGTGAAATCCTGCTGTTTCCACTTGTACTTCTTTTCTTTTTTCTTTTTTTGAGACAATGTCTTGCTCTGTTTAGGCTGGAGTCCAGTGGTGCAATCTCGGCTCACTGCAACCTCCGTCTCATGGGTTCAAGCAATTGTTCTGCCTCAGGCTCCCGAGTAGCTGGGATTATAGGTGCCTGCCACGACGCCTGGCTAATTTTTGTATTTTTGGTAGAGACAGGGTTTCACCATGCTGGCCAGGCTGGTCTGGAACTCCTGACCTCAAGTGATCCTGCCCCCACCTTGGCCTCCAAAAGTGCTGGAATTACAGGTGTGCACCACCACACTCAGCCCACACTTGTATTTCATTAATTATGAAGGAAGTAAGTAGATTTTGTTTTTGAGACAAGCTAGAGTCCAGTGGTGCAGTCACCACTCACTGCAGCCTCGACCTCCCTAGCTTAAGTGATCTACCTGCTTGCACTTCCCGGGTAGCTGGGACTACAGGTGTGTGCCACCACGCCCAGCTAATATTTTTTTGGCATTTTTTGTAGAGATGGAGTTTTACCATGTTGCCTAGGCTGGTCTCCAACTCCTGGGCTCAAGCAATCTGCCTTCCTTGGCCTTCCAAAGTGCTGGGATTACAGTTGTGAGGCACTGCACTCAGCCTTAAGATTTCGTACATTTATAAACCAGCTTGATTGTTTTCTCTGTGAACTACTTGCTTGTGTTGACAGGCATTCTGTTGTGTTACTAATTTATAACAGCTTTCTTGCAGAAAAATTTAATTTTTATATGGTTAAATTTATTTATTACTATTTTTTAATGATGACTGGGCCTTCCCCAAATTTTTCTACTCTTAAAGCTTTATTTTTTGCAATTTAATCTTTGGACTGTCTAGGATTACGTAAAGAATGAAATAGGCTGGGTGTAGTAGCTCACGCCTGTAATCCCAGCACTTCGGGAGGCTGAGGTGGGTGGATTACCTGAGGTTGGGAGGGAGTTCAAGACCAGCTTGACCAACATGGAGAAACCCCCATCTCTACTAAAAGTACAAAAGTAGCCGGGCGTGGTGGTGCATGCCTGTAATCCCAGCTACTTGGAAGCTAGAGGCAGGAGAATCACTTGAACCCTGGAGGCAGAGGTTACAGTGAACCGAGATTGCACCATTGCACTCCAGCCTGGGCAACAAGGGTGAAACTCCATCTCAAAATAAATAAATAAATAAATAATGGGATAGGCATTGAGCTTAATATATTTGTCCCAACACAAGTTGTCAGAGTTGTCAAATACAAATCTTTTCTCCAACATGATTTAAAAAGAAAACTATTTTCCTTCTTTTCTTCCTTTTTGTTTCTTTTTTAAAAAAAGAGAGAGGGACTCTATCACCCAGGCTGGAGTACAGTGGCATGATCAAAGCTCACTGTAACCTCCAACTCCTGGGTTCAAGCGATCTTTCTGCCACAGCCTCCCAAGTATCTGGGACTGTATAGGCCTGCACCACCATGCCCAGCTACTTTTGAAATTTTTTGTGGAAACAAGGGTTTCGAAATGATGCCCAGGCTGAAACTCATTAAGTATGCATGTTGAGAAAGTTGTTGTAAAAATGTTTTTGTTTTGTTTTAATCAGTCTTTTCTCTTTGACAGTGTTTTAAGTTGGATAATGCTGCTCTGGGTTAGAACTAATATGCCAAATTTGTCAGATATGTCTTCTTTCTGGCCAGGCTGTTGACTAATTTCTTCTTGTCACTCAAAGAGCACCATATACTGGCAGAATACTCCCTACCTCTGGCAGTGACCTGGTATCTTGCCTTGGTCAAGTCATTTCTTCCCTGGCACATGAGGTTTTTGCCATTTGTTGCCAGCTCACATTAGGTCCCTTCATGAAAACCCCACCTCTTGGGTGAGTGGCAGCATCCAGTAAGGGCCTCAGGCTCAGGTTTTCTCTCCTGTGGCCCACAGCTCAGATGAAGTGATTCTGAAGCCCACTGGAAATCAACTGACTGTGGAATTCCTGGAAGAAAATAGCTTCAGTGTGCCCATCCTGGTCCTGAAGAAGGATGGGTTGGGCATGACGCTGCCCTCACCATCATTCACTGTGAGGGATGTTGAACACTATGTTGGTAAGACACTACAGACCCTCTTAACTGTAACATTGTTAATTCCTGTCAACATCTGTGTCCCTTCCCCTCCAATCTGTTCTTGCATTTCCTCTCTAGCCATCTCGGGAATCTCGGGTAAAGTGCCTTGTCCAAAGTCATTCTTTGGCAGTGATAGAGCCCAAATTCTAGTCTCCTCTTCATTCTCCTTTCTTTCATTCACTCATTCATTTGTCAGAGACAGAGTCTCGCTCTGTTGTCCAGGCTGGATACAGTGGTGTGATTAGCTCACTGCAGCCTCCACCTCCTCCTGGGCTCCAGGGATCCTCCCACTTCAGCCTCCCGATTTAGCTGGGACTACAGGGATGTACCACCACGCCTAGCTAATTTTGTTTATTTTTTGTAGTGATGAGATCACACTATGTTGCTCAGGTTGGTCTCGAACTACTGGTCTCAAGCGATCTTCCCGCCTTGGCCTCCCAAAGTGCTGGGGTTACAGGCGTGAGCCACTATGCCCAGATCCTTCTCCTTTTAATAGTCCATACAACCCTAGGTTGAGCTCCGTTTTTTTACCTGGGAAATTTCTAGGGATCATCATCTCTCTTCCGTTGAAATGGTGCTCTCACATGCCACTTGTTGTCTGGGCATGAGTTTCCGGGGAGAGGATGAGAAGAAATGGAGAAGCAAGGCCCAGGCAGGTGGATTACTGTGTGTGAGGCTGTGTGTCTGGTAGTTCCATTGCCCTAGCAGATCTGTGTTTAGCACATAGATCTAAGGAAATTGTGATGGATTCCTACCCCTGCCCCCAAACACACACACACACACACTACACACACACACACACACACACACACACTCTCTCTCTCTCTCTCTCTCTCTCTCTTTCTCTTTCTCTCTCTCTCTCTCTCTGTCTGTCTCTCTCTCTCTCTCTCTCTCAGGAGAGAAGCTTTGAGTGTAAGGGGCTGATGAGGGGACAAGAGAGTCTTCCACAGTCCCTGAGACTACTTGGTGCAGAACCTATCTCTTTACTCCAGGTTCTGACAAAGAGATTGATGTGATTGATGTGACCCGCCAGGCTGACTGCAAGATGAAACTTGGTGATTTTGTGAAATATTATTACAGCGGGAAGAGGGAGAAAGTCCTCAATGTCATTAGTTTGGAATTCTCTGATACCAGGTAAGAGGAGCAGGAGTAACAAAAAAGCCTGACAGAATGCCTAAAACTTGTGTGATATACCTAGTGTACGTTCATATTCCTTTCTTTTTTTTTTTTTTTTTTTTTGAGACGGAGCCTTGCTCTGTTGCCTAGTTGCTTAGGCTGGAGTGCAGTGGCACAATCACAGGTCACTGCAACCTCCTCCTGGGTTCAAGAAGTTCTCCTGCCTCAGCCTCCCCAGTAGCTGGGATTACAGGTGCCTGCCACCATGCCTGGCTAATTTCATGTGTTTAGTAGAGACTGGATTTCACCATGTTGGCCAGGCTAGTCTTGAACTCCCTACCTCAGGTGATCTGCGTGCCTCAGCCTCCCAGAGTGCTGGGATTACAGGCATGAGCCCCCACACCTGGCCTCATGTTCTTTTCCCTTTTTGCTAGTCGTTTCTTCCTTTGGGATGGCGAGCTGGGTTATATTTTCTAGGGTAGCTGCTCACATTGTAACAGTTGAGTCATATTTCTCCTCTACAGTTTCTAGCATTGGATAGATCACACAGTAGCTATTTTAATTAATTTTTGTCTCTTTTTTCAAGACCTTAGGACAGCCGTCTTTGACCTTTTCTGCATATATACAATATGGCATAGTCATTGTGTAACTGCTGGGTTAGGTCCTCAGTTCTTAGAAATAGATTTACTAAAATTACTCCCATGTAGGTTTCTTACATTTAAAAAGAAAAAGAGAAACCTGTTTACCTTCTAAATGATTATATCTGGGCTCACACACTCTATAGATACGCCCACCACCACCACACCCAGCTAATTTTTGTATATATAGTCTTTTCTTTGGGTCAGAACTATAAAAAATACCAAGAAATCATATCTTTTTGCCCTGAGGAAACTTACTTTCTCATTATTTACATTTTTAACTTTTAATTTGTAGATTTATAGGAAGTTGCAAAGAAGTGTACAGGGAGGTCCTGTGTACTCTTTAGCCACTTCCCTCGGTCGTAACATCTTATGTAATTACAGTACAATATTAAGACCCTTGGTGGTGTTTTTAAGATGCAAGGTTAAACAACCTGAGAGTGTTTAAAAACCATATTTGTTTATGTATACTTCACTTCATGCTGAAAGAATATTCAGGGTAGCTTACAGAGATGTGGAGAAGACAGAAAATTAGAACAAAAGTGAAGTAAGATTGGGAAATAGGATGCATGTGGTGGGTACTCTGCACATAAAATGCATTTATGAATTCTGGATAGTTGGTGGAGATGGACTATAGAGTTTTTAGTGAATTTCCTGAAGATCAGAACGAAGAGAGGAGTGCAATATTATACGATTTGTGGCTTTTAACATAGGATAAAAACAACCAGATGTTTCAGAGAAACATTTCTTTACCTGGAACTGAGCTCTAGTGGTTTCTCATAAAGAAGACACTATGAGATGAGGATAATGCAATAAATTCTATAAGCCACATGCCAAGTGAGTAGTCTGGAGTGGGGTGGGGGAGTATGACCATTTAGTGGAGGGAATGAACACCTTTGACTGGAGAAGGCTGTGGAGCTGGGGCTTGGAACTCCTGGAGATGAATAGAATGAGGATACCGACCAGATTTACAGAACAGAAATAAGTGTTCTATGTGCCTTTGGGGATTCTGTGGAGGGAACTTGTTCTCTGATTTACCTGACCCTTACTGAACTGTGGGGTATTTTATTCATTCCTCAACCTTGAATTACCAGTCACCTGACATCTGCTCTCCACCCCTGCCTTGCTAGGCTTTCTAACCTTGTGGAGACACCGAAGATTGTTCGAAAGCTGTCATGGGTCGAGAACTTGTGGCCAGAGGAATGTGTCTTTGAGAGACCCAACGTACAGAAGTACTGCCTCATGAGTGTGCGAGATAGCTATACAGACTTTCACATTGACTTCGGTGGCACCTCTGTCTGGTACCATGTACTCAAGGTAGGAACGCACATGGCTTCTGGAGGCAGCCAGGCATTGGGCCTCCCTGTATGTGTCACGTGGCAGCACAGAACAGGCTGCTAAGGCCTGCCTGCCTCCCAGATTCTGTAAGGGTGACATTTCCATATAACTACTATAGTGATGGCCTATCTCTGCAATTTTGATGCTTAATCAAATATTTTTTAATAATAGTAGATGCCTGAGGTTTTCCTGGTTGTTACCTTCTTTTTTTGTTGTTGTTGAGACAGAGAAAAAACAAAGATTTTATTTATTTATTTGAGATGGAGTTTTGCTAGGTCGCCCAAGCTGACAGTTGCCAGTGCTGGAGTGCAGTGGCGTGATCTCAGCTCACTGCAACCTCTGCCTCTTGGGTTCAAGTGATTTTCCTTCCTCAGCCTCCCAAGTAGCTCGGATTACAGGCACCCACCACCACACGCAGGTAATTTTTGTATTTTTAGTAGAGACGGGGTTTTACCATGTTGGCTAGGCTGATCTCGACCTGACCTGAAGTAATCTGCTTGCTTCCACCTCCCAAAGTGTTGGAGTTACAGGCATGAGCCACTGTACCCAGCTGTTGTTACCTTCTTAATTGAACCAGTTTACACTTATACCAGCTTGTATGGAAATGTCCATATTTACTTTGGAAATTCCTGATAACATGAGAAACTTCCATTCCTCCAACTTTATGTATCATAAAATTAATCCATTTTAATTGTACAATTTGATGAATTTTGACAATTGTGTATAGTTATTTAACTGCCACTGCAGTGGAGATAGAACATGTATGAGAAGTCTTTTTAAAGTCAGGATTCCTATAGTTTCCTTTTTAGTGGGGGTTACAATTTTGTAATTAATGTATCAGTTGTCAGTGACCATAAAGGATTTTTGAAGTTTGGAAAACAAATATCTTAAATAATTTTGATTTTCACCATTGTTGACACTATTTAGTTTTCTTTATTACTATTATTTTTTACTTAGAAACAGAATCTGGTTATATCACCCAAGCTGGAGTGCGGTGGTGCGATCATAGCTCACTGCAGTCTCTTAACTCCTGGGCTCAAGGGATCCTCCCACCTCAGCTTCCTGAGCAGTTGGGATTATAGATGCATGCCATCACTCCTAGCTAGTTTTTTCCTTTTTTTTTTTTTTTTTTTTTTTTTTGAGATGGTGTCTCACTTTGTCACCCAGGCTGGAGTGCAGTGATGTGATCATGGCTCACTGCAGCCTCGACCTTCTGTGCTTAAGTTATCCTCCCACTTCAGCCTCCCGAATAGCTGGGACTACAGGTGTGCACCACCACTTCTGGCTAATTAAAAAAATTTTTTTGTGGATACTAGCTCTAACTATGTTGCCCAGGCTGGTCTCAAACTCCTGAGCTTAAGTGATCTTCCTGCCTTGGCCTCCCAAAGTGCTAGGATTACAGATATGAGCCACTGTGCCTAGACAGTTTTTTTTACTTTATTTTTTGTAGACATGGTCCCATGCCCAGGCTGCACTTGAACTCGGGTTCAAGTGATCTTCCTGCCTTGACTTCCCAAAGTGCTAAGATTTCAAGCTTGAGCCACTATGCTTGGCCTAGTTTTCTTATCAGAAAAGTCAAAGAAAAGAATGGAAAACTAGGATTATGGCTCTTGTCCAAGTGATCACAAGTCCTTAACTAGATGTTTCTATTGGTTTATCATGTAGAAATTGGAATGTGTAAATGAAAGTGCTATTATGCAAATATTAGGTTTAACTCTTTTATTTTAAAATAATTGCATTTTATAGAAAAGTTAAAAAATAATGGGAATAATCCTTGTCTGCCCTTCCCCGAGATTCCTCAGATGTTACCGTTTTATTATATTCTTTCTATAAAGCAAACACAATAAAATGAATATATATATATTTTGTTCTGAGACATTTGTGCACAATTGCAGACATAGAATTCCTTTATATCTTAGTAATTCAGTTGTAGTTTTTTTTTTTTTTTTTTTTTTTTTTGAGATGGAGTCCTGTTTTGTCACCCAGGCTGGAATGCAGTGGTGCAGTTTTGGTTCACTGCAACCTCTGCCTCCTGGGTTCAAGGGATTCTTCTGCTTCAGCCTCCCAAGTAACAGGAACTACAGGCGCACACCACTATGCCTGGCTAATTTTTGTATTTTTAGTAGAAACGGGGCTTCACCAAATTGGCCAGGCTAGTGTTGAACTCCTGACCTTGATCCACCCACCTCAGTCTCCCAAAGTGCTGGGATTACAGGAGTGACCCACTGTGCCCGGCCCAGTGGTAGTTCTTAACTACAACTTTGTTTTAAAACTTCGTCTTAAAAAATTATTTAAGGCAATGTCTTAAATAATTTGTATAGTTAATCAAAATCAGGAAGTTAACATTGATATACTAGTACCTAATCTACAGATCTGATTCAGAATTCAAAAATCATGCCAGTTAATTTTTCTATTTTTTAGTAGAGACGGGGTTTCACCATGTTGGCCAGGCTGGTCTTGAACTCCTGTCCTCAATTGTACAACTGATATTTCTAGTGTTATTTTTCTACATTGAAATTTATTATAGTGAAATACTGGTTAAACCAATCATGCTTTAAGCATATATTTGTGCTACTGGGTTATTGTTTCTTTTCTTTCTTTCTTTTTTTTTTTTTTTTTTTTTTTTTTTTTTTTTTTTTTTTTTAGCCAAATTATCTTGTGTTTATCCAGGCAAAACACAATTAGGAAATAAATGTTCTTCCAAAAGATAATCACATAACATAATCTTCCAGAAGTCCTTGGGCGATTACTGAACTTTTAAACTTTTATTATCTTTGATTGCAGGTGTGAGAAGGAACACTCTGTAAATGGCATTTGAAGGCAAATTCAATTTTCTTCTCATCAGTAATGTGGCCTTAAATTCTCCTAAGGCTACTAGTATTGATCTACTCATCTATAGAGGCCGTTTTTTATTTGGCATTGCGTCTAAAATAGGAACGCTTGGTGTACATTTGTCTTAACTTGAACAATTTTGTTTGAAATGCCCTTTCCAATTTGTTTTTGTCAAGTTTATAGAAACTTAAAAGTACAAAAAGCAAAGTGACCTTTTGAAGTTTTCCAAATCCACATAAAAATGATTCTTGGATGGATTTGGGTAAGAACTCTGGCCTATTGCCATGGTTTTGGAGCATGAGAGAAATAATAGCCCTTCGGAGTACCCCTTAAGGACTTTTCTGGAAACCCTTGGTATTTTTGACATTTCAACCTCTTTTTATTTCAGGGTGAAAAGATCTTCTACCTGATCCGCCCAACAAATGCCAATCTGACTCTTTTTGAGTGCTGGAGCAGTTCTTCTCATCAGAACGAGATGTTCTTTGGGGACCAGGTGGACAAGTGCTACAAGTGTTCCGTGAAGCAAGGACAGACACTTTTCATTCCCACAGGTCTTTCCTTGGGCGCCTCTGGAAGGGTTTGAGGGAGGATGGAAAGAAGGGAGCTTTTGGCCCGATATTATATTAATCTGATTATGTGGGCTGTCTTTCTCATATCAGCCAAAGGCCCAGAGGGCCTCAAGAACTTTCATGTGGTAGTCAGTGGGCAGCATGGTCATCTGCGGAGGCTGAAAGTGGGGAATGTCCAGAAGGAGGCTGATAGACTTTTTTGTCCTGGGTTCATATCAACTTGATGAGCAGATAAGAGAACATGACTCTAAGCCCCGTGACTCTAGGGATAGTAACTGGGAGGCTGGCATTCTAGGCTCTAAGTCAGAATGGCCTGTGGTGGGGATAGAGCTTTTTTTACTAAACAGTATGTACCTGGGCTTCACTCTTAGAATTATGAATTCTTAGGTCTGAGGTGAGATCTGAGTATATTTATTGCGGAAAAAAAATCCCCCAGTTGTCTCAATTTGGGGAAGTTGACATCTTTACTTGATTGAGTCTTCTATGAATACAGTGTATCTCTCCATTTATTTAGATTTTCTTCTGATTTCTTTCACTAAAATTAATGTTGAATTTTCGTAAAATGTATAGTAGAATTCTCTAGTGCAATCACATATGCCTGGAGATTTGTTTTTTTGGAAAGTTTTAAATTAACATTCAATTTAAAATCTTTATAAGGCTATTCAGATTTTCTATTTCATATTAAATAAGTTGTGATCATCTGCTTTTCAAGGAATTGGTCTATTTAAATTGTCAAATATATGTGTGGAGTTGTTCATAGTGGTGGGTTTTTTTTTGGAAACTGAGTTTCATTCTTGTTGCCCAGGCTGCAGTGCCATGGCGCGATCTTGGCTCACTGCAGCTTCCACTTCCTAGGTTCAAGCGCTTCTCCTGCCTCAGCCTCCCTAGAAGCTGGAATTACAACAGGCTTGCACTCCCGCACCAGCTAACTTTTGTATTTTTAGTGGAGATAAGGTTTCACCATGTTGGCCAGGCTGGTCTCGAACTCCTGTTCTCAGGTGATCCGCCCTCCTTGGCCTCTCAAACTGCTGGGATTACAGTCGTGAGCCACCATACCCGAATATAGTATTTTATTACCCTTTTGATGTCTTCTAAGTCTCTAGTGGTATTATTCTTTGTATCATTTCTGACATTAGTTATTTGTGCTTTCTCTTTTGTTTGTGTCAGTCCTCTAGAGGTTGGTCAATTTTATTGATCTTTTCAAAGAGCCACTTTTTTTCTTTAGACTGAGTCTCACTCTGTTGTCCAGGCTGGAGTGCAGTGGCACAATCTCGGCTCACTGCAACCCCTGCCTCTTGGGTTCAAGCAATTCTCTTGTCTCAGCCTCCTAAGTAGCCGGGATTACAGGTGCCTGCCACCATGCCTGGCTGATTCTTGTATTTTTAGTAGAGACGGGGTTTCACCATGTTGGCCAGGATGGTCTCGATCTGCTGACCTTGTGATCTGCCCACCTTAGCCTCCCAAAGTGCTGGGATTACAGGCATGAGCCACCGTGCCTGGCCCACTTTTTGTTTTATTGATTTTTCTCTGTTGTCTTTCTGTTTTCAGTTTTATTGATTTCTGCTTTTATCTTTATTTTTCCTTCCCTCTGCTTGCTTTGGGTTTATTTTGTTCTTTTTCTAGTCTTGAGATGAGAGCTTAGTTTATTGATTTCAGACTTTCCCTAAGTTTCCCTCTCAGCACTTATTTAGGTGTGTCACACAAATTTTGATATGTTGTATTTTCATTTAGTTAAATGAGCTTTTGAAAATTGAGATACATCTTATATGTTGTAGAATTTACCACTTTAAAGGGTACAGTTCCGTTATTAGTACATTTACAAGGTTGTACAAACATCACTGTCTAATGCCAGAGAATGTTCATTATTTATTTATTTATTTTGAGAGGAGTACCTGGGACTACAGGCTTGTGCCACCACGCCTGGCTAATTTTTTTTTTTTTTTGAGACAGGGTCTCAGTCTTGCCCAGACCGAAGTGCAGTGGCGCGATCTCAGCTCACCACAATCTACACCTTCCAGGCTCAAGTGATTCTCCTGCCTCAGCCTCCTGAATGGCTGGGACTACAGGCACATGACAGCATGCCTGGCTAAGTTTTGTATCTTTAGTAAAGATGGGGTTTCACCATGTTGGCCAGGCTGGTCTCGAACTTCTGACCTCAAATGATCCACGCGCCTCAGCCTCCCAAAGTGCTGGGATTACAGTCGTGAGCCACCGCACCTGGCTGAATTTTTGTATCTTTAATAGAGACGGGGTTTCACCATGTTGGCCAAACTGGTCTTGAACTCCTGACCTCAGGTGATCTGCCCGCCTTGGCCTCCCAAAGTGCTGGAATTACAGCCGTGAGCCACTGCACCCAGGCCAAATGTTCATTATTTTAAAAAGAAATGGTATACTCATTAGCAGTCACTCTTCATTCGTCTGCCAGCCCTTGACAACCCCTTTTTCACTTCATTTGTGTATAGATTTCTCCTTCTGAATATTTCATATAAATGGCATGTTGTAATATGTTGTTCTTTTATGTCTAGCTTCTTTGACTCAGGATAACGTTTTCAGGGTTCATCCATGTTATAGCATTGATCAATACTTCATTCCTTTTTTTTTTTTTTTTTTTTTTTTTTGAGACAGGTTTTCACTCTGTTGCCTAGGCTGGAGTGCGGTAGCATGATCTTGGCTCACTGCAACCTCTGCCTCCCAAGCTGAAGTGATTCTCCTGCCTCAACCTTCCAAGTAGCTGGAGTTACAGGTGCTTGCTACCACCACCTGGGTAGTTTTTGTATTTTTAGTAGAGAAATATTTGTATTTTTAGGGGTTTCACCATGTTGGCCAGGCTGGTCTCGAACTCCTGACCTCAGGTGATTGCCTACGTAGGCCTCCCAAAGTGTTGGCATTACAGGTGTGAGCCACCCATCCCCTCGGCCAATACTTTATTCTTTTTAACTGCTGAATAATATTCTGTTGTGTGGATATGCCACATTTTGTTTATCCATTAAGCAGTTGATAGACATTTGAGTTGTTTGCACTTTTTAGCCATTAATGAATAATGTTGCTGTGAACATTCATGTACAGGTTATTGTGTGAACATATGTTTTCATTTCTCTTGGGTATACGCCTAGGAGGGGAATTACTGGGCCATATGGTAACACTGTGTTTAACTTTTTGAGGAAGTGACAAACTCTTTTCAAAGCAGCTGCATGTACCATTTTATATTCTCAACAGTAATGTGTAAGAATTTCAGTTTCCTCACATCTTTCCCCAATGCTTGTTGGTGTCTGCCCTTATGATTATAGCCATTCTAATGGGTATAAAGTGGTGTCTCATTGAGGTTTTAATTTCTGTTTTCCTTATGACCTTTGCTGTTGAACATCTTTCCACTTGTTCATTGGACATTTGTATTTTTTTTTTTTTTTTGGAGAAATAGATATTTAAATCCTTTGCCCATTCTTTAATTAGATTGTCTTTTCTTTGTTGAGTCAAGAATTTATATATTTTATTAGATACTAAACTTTTTTTTTTCTTTCTCTTTTTAAATACTGCATAGAGAACAAAGATACTAAACTTTTACCAGATAAATGATTTGGAAATATTTTCTCTCATTCTTGGGGTTGTCTTTTCACTTTGATAGCATCCTGTGAAAGACAAAAGTTACGAATTTTGATGTCCAATTTATTTTTTTCTTTATTTGCTTATGCTTTTGGTATCTAGGGACTGTTGTTTAATTGAAGGTCATGAAGATTTATGCCTATATTTTCTTTTAAGCATTTTATAGTTTTAGTTCTTATATTTAGATCTTTCATCCATTTTGATTTAATTTTTGTGTATGGTGTAAGGATCCAGTTTCTTTCTTTTGTATGTAGTTATCTAGTTGTCCCAGAACCTTTTGAAAACACTGTTCTTTCCGCATTTAATTGTCTTGACACCCGTGTCAAAAATCTGTTGACCAAAGATAAGGGTTTATTTCTGGACCTTGAATTCTATTCCATTGATTCTTCTAACAGTGACACGCCATCTCAATTATTGTACATTTGTAGTAAGTTTTGAAGTTGGGAAGTACGAGTGCTCGAACTTTTTCTTTTTCAGGATTATTTGGCCTCTTGATTTTTTTTTGTTTGTTTGTTTGATACGAAGTTTTGTTGTTGTTGCCCGGACTGGGGTGCAATGGGGCAATCTCAGCTCGCTGCAACTTCCACCTCCTGGGTTCAAGCGATTCTCCTGCCTCAGCCTCCTGAGTAGCTGGGATTACAGGCACCCATTACCACGCCTGGCTAATTTTTTTGTATTTCTAGTAGAGACGGGGTTTCACCATGTTGGCCAGGCTGGTCTCGGACTCCTGACCTCAGGTGATCTGCCTGCCTCGGCCTCCCAAAGTGCTGGGATTACAGGCGTGAGCCACCATGCCCAGGCAGCCCCTTAAATATTCATAAGAATTTTTTGGTTCAGCTTTCATATAGGTTTTCTAGTTTGTTAGCGTTTGCTCTAGTTATTATTTTATACATACATAGCATAACACAGTCTTGCTAGTATTTATATATTACCTGTTTGAGGGAAAGAGTGAAACCTTCTGTTTTTTGAGACAGGATTTCATTCTGTCACCCAGGCTGGAATGCAGTAGTAAGATGACAGCTTACTGTAGCCTTGACCTCCCAGGCGTAAGCAATCCTCCCACTGCAGCCTCCCAAGTAGCTGGGACCACAGATGTACACTACCATGTCCGGCTAATTTTTTAAGTTTTAGTGGAGATGGGGTTTCGCCATGTTGCCCCGGCTGGTCTTGAACTCCTAAGCTCAAGTGATCCACCCACTTCAGCCTCCTGAAGTGCTGGGATTATAGATGTGAGTCACCGCACCCAGCCCAAAACCTTACCTCTTTGTAAATCCCTTTATCCTTCCCATTTTTCTACGGTTTGTCAATGTTTTACACTTTCTCGTGTATTTATCTTAAATATTTCTCTTCATACATTGATTATGAGATTGATGTGCTCCCCACTACACCAAGAAGGCTACTATCCTCCGCGTATGTTGAGAACTGTATCACAAAGTTTGGTTTACCTATCAAACATTTAGAAAACTCGACAAGGAAATTATATGGTATTTACCCATGTTTTTACTCATCTATTCTGTTTTCCTTTCTGGTGTTTAGAGTTTCAGGGTAGGTCTACTGGCAACAAGTTCTTAGTTTTTTTTCGTCTGTAAATGTCTTGCTTTTTTTCTTTCGTTGCTGAAGGATGTTTTTCTGGATATAGAACTCTGGGTTAATAGTTGTTTTCTTTCAGCACCAAAAGAATGTTGTGCTGTTTCCTTCTGGCCTCTGTGGTTTCTGATGAGATTTTGGCTATCATTTGAATGGTTTTTCTCCTATATATAATGTATCATTTCTTGATGCTTTCATTATTTTTCTTTTCTTGTTTTTTTCCTCTGTTTTCTGCAGTTTGGCCATGATGTGTTTTTTGGCACGGATTTCTTTGGGTTTATAAGGCTGAATGTTTTTACTGAGCTTCTTGAATGTGTAGGTTTATATCTTTCTCCATATATGTGAAATTTTTAGCTATTATTTCTTTTTCTGTTTTTTTTTTTTCTTTGTTTGTTTGAGATGGAGTCTTCACTCTTTTGCCCAGGCTGGAATGCAGTGGTGCGATCTTGGCTCACTGCAACCTCCACCTCCCCGGTTCAGGTGATTCTCATGCCTCAACCTCCTGAGTAGCTGGGATTACAGGCATGTGCCACCGTGCCCCACTAATTTTTGTATTTTTAGTGGAGACGGGGTTTCACCATGTTGGCCATGCTGATCTTGAACTCCTGACCTCAGGTGATCTGCCTGCCTTGTCCTCCCAAAGTGCTGGGATTACAGGCATGAGCCACCATGCCTGGCTGCCGTTATTTCTTGAAATACTTTTTTGGACTTGTGCTTTAACTTCTGCTGGATCCGATTATATGAATGTTATATATTTTGTCTTAGTCCCTCAAATCCCTGAGTTTATTTTTCTCTGTCTTTTTTCTTTCTGTCCAAGTTCAGTTTGGGTAATTTTGGTTTCTCGTCTTCGAATTTTCTGTTTCTTTCTTCTGCTGTCTCCTTTCTTCTGTTGAGTTTGTCCATTGCATTAATTTCAGATACAGTATTTTTCTTTTTCTTTTTTATTTTGAGACAGAGCCTTGCTGTATTGCCCAGGCTGGAGTGCAGTAGTGCAATCTCAGCTCACTGCAATGTCTGCCTCCTGGGTTCCAGCGATTCTCCTGCCTCAGCCTCCCGAGTAACTGGGATTACAGATGGGCACCACCATGCCTGGCTAATTTTTTGTGTTTTTAGTAGAGACGGGGTTTCACCATGCTGGCCAGGCGGTCTCGAGCTCCTGATCTCATGATCTGCCCACCTTGGCCTCCCAAAGTGCTGGGATTACAGGTGTGAGCCACTGCGCCTGGCCCAGAATATATAATATTTTTCATTTCTAAAATTTTCTTTTGTTTCTTGTGTATTTCTTTGCTGAGAATTTCTGTTTCCTATTTTTGTGTCAAGCATGTTTGGAATTGCTCATTAAGGTATTATAATATTTTCTTTCAAATTCTTGTTCTATAATTCTACCATCTTTGTCTAATCATATATTGTGTAATTTTGGATTGTCTATTGTTTTATAAGTCTGTTTTTCTCTTCATGTATCAATATGATTGATTTGATTTCATTGGTTTTTTTTTAGAATGTTTAATATGTGGTGAGGCAAGTCATTCACTCCCACCCAACCCCCATTCCATCTGCTTTTCTCTTTTATAGTTTTCTATTTCCAGACATTTATTCATCCATCTTTGAATCCTTTGCCTGGTCTGGTCCATAATAACTTTACTATACTGGGCACTTAGTAACTGGTGAATTGAACTTGCCTATTAGAGGTTTGAGTTAATTAATTTACATCTTGGTAGAAATACCTATACACCGGGTGCAATCTACTTAGTGCCATAAGCATTGAGCGTCTACTGTGTGCTCTAGCATTGGGCCAAGTGCTAAGGACACAAGATTGGTAGGCTGTTTTAGTATAATGTTCTAATAGCCACAATAGCACCAATAGAGGTATTCACCATTAGTTTTGGAAGCACAGAGTGCTTAGTGTCTAGCCAGAGGTTTGTGAAAATCTTGGGAGAGCAACACTAGAAGGGCGAGTAGGGATTGACTAAGAAAAGAAAACACAGGAATGGCATTTCAGACATGGGGAAAGGTGGGAGGAAACCAAAGATGTGTGAAGCAGCTTGTAGATACTACAGCTTAAAGAGCAAGGGCTGGGGTGGATGAAAGTGAAAAGGTAGGCCGACTGAACTTACCGCAGAGGCAATTGAGGGCCATTGAAGGTTTATTTGTTTATTTAGTTTCTAATGAAATAATTAAGATGTAGCAAAGCATATAAAGAATAACATAGGCCAGGTGCGGTGGCTCACGCCTGTAATCCCAGCACTTTGGGAGGCTGAGATGGATGGATCACTTGAGGTCAGGAGTTCGAGACCAACCTGGCCAACATGGTGAAACCCTGTCTCTACTAAAAATAGAAAAATTAGCCGGGCATGGGGGCAGGCACCTGTCACCTGTAGTCTCAGCTACTTGGGAGGCTGAGGCGTAAAAATCGCTTGAACCCGGGAGGTGGAGGTTGTAGTGAGCCAAGATCGCGTCACTACACTCCAGCCTGGGTGACAGAGTGAGACTCTGTCTCAAAAAAAAAAAAAAAAAAAGAATAACATAATGAATATTTATGTCATAACTCAACTAAAAAAAGTAAAATGTTACAGATATATTTGAAGCCTCCAGTAATAGTTCTCAATTACATACGCATTCTTCCCTTTCTGAGCCATTGTCCTAAAGTTGGTGTTTATCATTCTCATGCATTTTTATCATTCTTTTACATGGTTTTGGATGTTATACAATGGAATCATACTGTATGTATTCTTGTCAACTTGCTTTTTTTCTCTGAACATTATGATTGTGAGATCCATGTTGATGCATGTAGCTGTAGTTAATGCATTTTACTTTCTGGTATTCCATTGTCTCAGTATTTGACAGTTTATCCATTCTCCTGTGAAGAGTTTCAAGCAGAGGATGACATGGGCAGATATATTTATTTATTAATTGATTATAATTTTTTTTGAGATGGAGTTGTACTCTTGTCACCCAGGCTGAAGTGCAATGGTGGGATCTTGGCTCACTGCAACCTCTACCTACGGGTTCAAGCGATTCTCCTGCCTCAGCCTCTCGAGTAGCTGGGATTACAAGCGCCCTCCACCATGCCCAGCTAATTTTTGTATTTTTAGTAGCTACGGGGTTTTGCCATGTTGGCCAGGCTGGTCTCAAACTCCTGACCTCAGGTGATCTGCCTGCCTTGGCCTCTCAAAGTTCTGGGATTACAGGCATGAGCCACTGCACCTGACCCAAATTTATGTTTTACATATATTGCTTAGGATTGGATGTGAAGGATAGGTTTGAGATTATTGTAGAGCAGTGGGTTGCAAATACTTGGTATTCCTTTATACTCTTAAAAGTTATTAAGGATCCAGAAGAGCTTTTATTTATGTGGTTTATATTGATCAATTTTTAGCATAAAAATTAAAACAGAAAATTTAAAAATACTTGTTAATTTATTGAAAAATAATTACCCATTTACATGTTAGCATAAATAAAAATTTTTTATGAAACCTATTTTCAAAAATATTTAGTGGGAAGAGTGACATTGTTTTATATCTTTGCAAATCTCTATAATATCTGGGTTAATAAAAAACTGTTAGATCCCCAAATCTGCTTTTGCTTTCATTTTGTTTGATATCGCATCATGTACCCTCTGGAATACTTCACTGTACACCCATGAGAATAAGGGTTAAAAAGGCAGAGGACATCATAATATTCTCATAAACATAGTTTTGGCATCTCAGCTTCTCTGAGAGAGTCTCAGGGAGCTTAAGGATTCCTTGGACTACACCTTGAGAACATCTGGTGTGGGGGAGCCAGTTTGGAGGCTGACTGCTCTTATGGAGTTGGGTTTCAGCTGAGCAGATAGTAGAGATATCCAGAGGAAGAAAGACCCTCTTTAGCTTTGATTTTGCTTTGTTACACTGCAGGATGGATCCATGCTGTGCTGACGCCTGTGGACTGCCTTGCCTTTGGAGGGAACTTCTTACACAGCCTTAATATCGAGATGCAACTCAAGTGAGTCCTGAAACTGTGGTGATTCCATGTTGGCCATTCCTGTCTGCTGGAGTCCTTGGCTCTTCCCTAGAGTGAGGAGTGTAATGTAGAAGGAGGGGAGATGGCCAGAAAGGAATGGATCCTCATTCCTGATGATGTTCAGCTGAGGATTAACATGTTTTCTGCACTTAGTAGTTATTTGACTTTGGGCAAATTATATAACCGTTGAGCCCAAGTTTCCTAATATATAAAGCCAGATCTTGCAGAGTCGTTTTGAGGATTAGAGATAGAAAGCATCCAGAACAATACCTGATTCATAGGTGGTGCTCAGTAAATGAATCCTTTTTTTTGTTGTTGTGTCTCCTCCTTCTAGAGCCTATGAGATTGAGAAGCGGCTGAGCACTGCAGACCTCTTCAAATTCCCCAACTTTGAGACCATCTGTTGGTATGTGGGAAAACACATCCTGGACATCTTTCGCGGTATGGAGCCCTTTGCCAACTGTCCTTTTTGCCTCTCTCCCCTGAGTGAGTGAGTGAGTGAATGTGTGTGTGAATGTGTAAGTAACACAGTCAAGTCATGGTACTATTTCATTACCAGAAATATCTCAGTATATAAATTAAAATATCATATTGTGTACCTTAAATATGTTCAATTTTTAAAAAGTGATAATTAGTGCTTAAAAAAATCTCCCTAGTGCTGCCCCTCTGCCCCAGCCCCAGCCCTTTCTTTTTTGAGACAGGATTTCACTCAGTCACCCAGGCTGGAGTGCAGTCGTGCAATGATCATGGCTCACTGCAGCTTCAAACTCCTGGGCTCAGGCAATCCTGCCTCAGCTTGCCGAGTAGCTAAGACTACAGGTATGGGCCTCCACACCTGGCTAATTTTATAATTTTTTTGTACTAACAGGGTCTCGCTGTGTTGACCAGACTGGTCTCAAACTCCTGGACTCAAGTGATTATCCCACCTCAGACTCCCAAAATGCTGGGATTACAGGCATGAGCCACAGTACCCAGCAATGCTACCCCTTTGTAATTTCACCCACTCTCCTCCCCTGTACCATCCAAAACTTCTGGAAACCACTAATCTGTTTTCCATTTCTATAATTTTGTCTTTTTTTTTTTTTGTGATGGAGTCTCGTTCTTGTCACCCAGGCTGGAGTGCTGTGGCATGGTCTTGGCTCACTGCAACCTCTGCCTTCAGGGTTCAAGCTTCTCCTGCCTCAGCCTCCTGAGTAGCTGGGATTATAGGTGCCCATCACTACACCCAGCTAATTTTTGTACTTTTTTAGTAGAGATGGGGTTTTGCCATGTTGGCCAGGCTAGTCTCAAACTCCTGACCTCAGGTGATCTGCCTGCTTCGGCCTCCCAAAGTGCTGGGATTACAGGCGTGAGCCATGGTGCCCTGCTGAATGTTGTCATTTCAAGAATATTGTATAAATGGAATCATATAGTATGTGACCTTCTCAGATTCACTTTTTTACTTAGCATAATGCATGGCAGGGCATGGATTTTAAACTTTTTGTTTAGCAAGTGTGACTGAGAAAATTGGATCACAGTGAAAGTATCTGTTTCCTGCTGGTTAAGATAAAAAGCTCAATCTGGATAGTCTGAGAGTTTCCTGGATCTGCTTCCCCTGGGGATAAGTCCCAGTCCTGACCATCCTGGCATCATCGATTTGGTTCTTGGGTATTAGCCCAGTTGGAAGCCAATTTACTTACTGGGTTTCTTCTTTCTTGGTCTAATCTGGAATAGAGTGGGTCCCTTACTTAGGCCTAAGATTCTTCAAGGTGACTTGGCCAGGAGAAATCAGTATTGATGAGTTACAAAGAATCTCAGGGGCCGTGAGTGCAGCTTCCTAGCCAATACCTCAAGCTCTTATTCTGCCACCTAGACTGTCAATTAAGTGTTTAATCAAATGCTGGATGACTAATTGCCCATTACCTATTCCAAACAGCTTGGTTCAGTAGAAAATTACTTATAGAGCCTAAATCTGGCTGTTTGTAGTAGCCTCCTGACATAAGGCAGAACATAGCTAATCCATCTTCTACATTAATGGCCCTTCAAATCTGTGTAGGTAGAACTCATGGTCCTCTTGAATGTTCTCATTTTGAAACCCAAGGGGCACAGTAATGTCATGGAAGGGGCACAGGCCTCGGATTCAAATACACATGGTTTTAGTCATGATTCTGGCACTTGATAGGTGTGTGCCCTTAGTCAAGTCTCTTTGCCTCTCTGAGCCTCAGTTTACTGGACTGTATAATGAAGATAATACCTTGCTTACAGGATAGGTATAAGAGTTAAATGAGATAATAGACATCAAATTCCTAGCACTTACTAAGTACTCAGTAAATGAACACTGTTAGAACTGAGATCTGCAGTTGTGCTGAGAACCTTGAGCATTTTCTCTGGTTGCCTAACAAAGGTCACAAGTCCTTCACTTTCCTGCATGGCTTTGTTGACACTCTGCTTTACTCTTTCCCCCTTTAGGTTTGCGAGAGAACAGGAGACACCCTGCCTCCTACCTGGTCCATGGTGGGAAAGCTTTGAACTTGGCCTTTAGAGCCTGGACAAGGAAAGAAGTAAATATGCCTATTTCTCTACCTCCTCAGGAGTTTTGCCCTTTGTAGGGATTGGCTTTGGGTAGATGTTTTGGAGAGACAGAAGAGACCAGAGAAGCTTGTGGGCTCCTGGGTGTAAAGTGGAGGTCTGGGCTAGGATTCCATAGATTACATTTTAAAATCTTTCTTTCTAATGATAAAAAGTAACACAGACTTACACTAGAGAATTAGAAACATGCGGAAGGAAAAATATCACCTATAATTTTAATACTCAGCAGGAATTACCGTTAACACGGGTACATTTCCTTCTGGTCTTTTTATATGCATTTTAAAAACATAATTACTATCACGCTGTGTGGTTGACCCTTGAACAGTGTGGAGGTTGGGGTGCAGACTCTCCCCCCTGATGTAATAAAAAATCCACATATAACTTTTGCCTCCCTAAAACCTCAACTGCTAACAGCCTACTGTTGACCAGAGGCCTTACCGATAACATAGCCAGTTAACATATTTTGCATGTTATTTGGGTTATATACCACATTATTACAATAAAGTAAGCTGAAAACATATGTTTACTATTCATAAAGTGGAAGTGGATCGTCATAAAGGGCTTTATCCTTGTCTTCATATGGAGGCTGAGGAGGAATAAAAAGGAGAGGGGTTGGTCTTGCTGTCCTGGGTGGCAGAGGCAGAAGAAAATTCGCATATAAATGAACCCATACATTTCAAACCCATATTGTTCAAAGGTCAACCATATATCCAATTTTGTGTTTGAATCTATTGGTTTATCTTAATTTTCCTGTGTCACCAAAGTTCTCCAGAAACATTTAATAGTTATATGATACTCTTTTGCAGGAATGTGCTATCCTTGTGTAACTACTTGCTTATTGCTGCTTCCTTTTTATTTCGTTGAGGGGATAGTTTTAAAGAATCATACAGTAAATATCAGTCTTTGTCCCTTATTTCTTGATTGTTTCTTCAGGATGGATTCCTGGAAGAACAATTACTGAATCAAAGTATATGAAAAAATATAAAGCTCTTTATGCATACTGCCAAAGTGGGTTTTAGAAATATACAAATGTCCATTTATCCGACTGAACACTAACCAGCTATTAAAAAAAAAAAAGCCCGGGTGCAGTGGCTCACGCCTGTAATCCCAGCACTTTGGGAGGGCAAGGCAGGCAGATCGCCTGAGGTCAGGAGATCAAGATCATCCTGGCCAACATGGTGAAACCCCATCTCTACTGAAAATACAAAAATTAGCTGGGTATTGTGGCACATGCCTGTAATCCCAGCTACTTGGGAGGCTGAGGCAGGAGAATCGCTTGAACCCAGGAGGTGTAGGTTGCAGTGAGCCCACATCGCACCATTGTACTCCAGCCTGGTGACAGAGCGAGACTCTGTCTCAAAAACAAACAAACAAAAGAAACCTCTGTATGTACTACTTTGGAAAGAGCTCCAGAATTTGTCAAGTAAAGGTGTACAACCATCTGTATAGTATGCCATTTTACATGTAAAAAGGGGGAAACAAGAATTATGTAGTATATACTTACATTTGCCTGAAGATATGATCTGGAGGAATGTAGAAACTAATGAAAATGGTTGTCTGTGGGAGTGGGATGATAGGATTGATGACAGGGACAGGGTAGGAATGAGGCTTTTCAATATTGATCTTTTTATATTGTTTATTTATTTATTTTTTTTTTTCGAGATGGAGTCTCTCTCTGTTGCCCAGGCTAAAGTGCAGTGGCTCACTGTCCCTCTCAACTCACTGCACCCTCCGCCTCCTGGGTTCAAGTGATTCTTGTGCCTCAGCCTCCCAAGTAGCTGGGATTACAGGCGCGGACACGATTCCTGGCCAATTTTTGTATTTTTCATACAGATAGGGTTTTGCCATGTTGGCCAGACTGGTCTTGAAATCCTGACCTCAAGTAATCCATACACCTCGACCTCCCAAAGTGCTGGGATTACAGGTGTGAGCCACTGTACCTGGCCCATCTTTTTATATTGTTTGATTTTTGACCCATGTGAACAAATTAACTTTTCAGAATACTGAATTTAAAAAAATACCCAGAAATCAAGAAAAGAAGAAATGTCAACATGTAATCTTAGGATTTAGATGCTCCTTTTTCCTGTGTATACTGTGACCAACAGAGACCTTTCAGCCACTAGGGCTTAACTTGTACAATCTCCCCAGTTCCTCTTGCCAACCTTGCCCTCAGATATTCTTGGACTTCATATTTTGAGCCTTCCCTTGCTCCCTGGGCTCACCTACACCTGGACCTTAGCCTGTGATTCTGTTTCTCCACATCTCTCGTGTGTTGACTACCTTGAGTTACATCTCTGACCCCTCCCATGGGGTGAACTTTAAAGTGACTATATTCTAAAAACACCAAAAAGGAGGTGGGTAGGGTTTAAGCACTCATGACTCAGGATAGACCTGGAGATGAAGGGATGGCCCCAAACAGAGTGATCAATGGGAGCTGGAGGAGAGTAGAACATAGTTCTGAGGAGCCCACGCTCATGGAAGAAGTCTTTTGTGAAGTGCAGATGATTTGTAGGGGGGGATCTTGCTCCCTCACCTTTCCAGAGACCCTGGTCTGGGAAGGAGGAAACCACAAAATTATCTAGCTGGGTCACATGGGTTCTCAGCTCCCCACCTAGCCACCAAAATAAATTCCAGATAGATGAAGAGTTAAAGCGGAGGAAAAAAAGGAACCATGAGAAACAAGGAAATGCTGAGGAATTTTTTTTTTGTCAGTTCTCTGGATACAGAAATGAAGTGAAAAGTGGTAGAAAAAACTCAGAGGAAAACCTTGAGATCTACATAAAAATGTAAATCTCAGTACTCAAAAAGAAGGCAAACAAAAGAGAGACAACTAACAGGATCACTCTGGGTTGCTGTTGAGCTAGCTGTGGCCCAGTAGCTGCTCAGCACAGTTCTTTCCTCACAAGTGGAGAGGCTGATTTGTCCTCATTGATCTTGAGGTCCTTGACTTTTTTTGAGGGGTGAGGCCCAAGCCCACAACTTGGTTCCTTATACCTCTCGATGCTGTCCTTTATTAGACAGATGTTTTACAAATATTTTCTCTCAGTCTGTGGTTTGCAAAGTAGCAGAGGTGCTGACATAATAGAGGTTTTTCAAAAAGAAGTTTTACTTAAGTCCAGTTGATAACTTTTTTCTTTTCTGGTCCATGTTTTTTTTTTTTTGAGACGGAGTCTCGCTTTATCGCCAGGCTGGAGTGCAGTGACGCGATCCCGGCTCACTGTAACTTCCGTTTTCCGGTTTCAAGCAATTCTCCTGCCTCAGCCTCCCGAGTAGCTGGGACTACAGGCACGCACCACCATGTCCGGCTAATTTTTTGTACTTTTAGTAGAGACGGGGTTTCACCGTGTTGGCCAGGATGGTCTCGATCTCTTGACCTCGTGATCCACCCGCCTCAGCCTCCCAAAGTGCTGGGATTACAGGCGTGAGCCACCGCGCCTGGCTGGTCCATGTTTTTTATGTCCTATCTAAGAAATCTGCCTAACTGAAGGCCACAAAGATGTTCTCCTCTGTCTAAAGCAGGGGTTTTCGGCTGGGGTGTGGTGGCTCATACCTGTAATCCCAGCAATTTGGGAGGCTGAGATGGGCGGTTCACCTGAGGTCAGGAGTTTGAGACCAGCCTGGCCAACATGGCAAAACCTCATCTCTACTAAAAATACAAAAATTAGCTGGGCGTAGTAGCATGTGCCTGTAATCTGAGCTACTGGGGAGGCTAAGGCAGAAGAATCGCTTGAACCCGGGAGGTGGAGGTTGCAGCAATCCGAGATGGCGCCATTGCACTCCAGCCTGGGCAATAATAGCAAAACTCTGTCTCAAAAAAATAATCTCATAATGTTTTAAGAAAGCTTACTAATTTGTGTTGAGTCGCATTCAAAGCCATCCTGGATAGTGGGTTGGACAAGCTCGGTCTAAAGGGTTTATAGTTTCAGGTTTAAAATTTAGGTCTCTGATCCATTTTGAGTTTGTGTTTGTGTATATAGTGTAAGATATGAATTCAGGTTCTTTCTTTTTTTTGCATGTAGATATCCAGTTGGTACAGAACCATTTGTTCAACTACCCTGTCTCCATTGAATCGCCTTGACCTATTTGTCCAAAATCAGTTGTCTCTTTGTGTGTGGGTTTATTCCCCATACCTCTTGTTTGACAGGCTCTGCCAGACCATGAGGATGAGATCCCGGAGACAGTGCGAACTGTACAGCTCATTAAAGATCTGGCCAGGGAGATCCGCCTGGTGGAAGTAAGGAGCATGGGGCAGGGAAGAGAAGGCATTTGGGAAGGCCTTGAGGCTCAAGTGACAGGTTAGGCCTCTTCAGTTAGCATAAGAGCCCAGGGGGAAGGGTTGGCAAGACCCTACCAAAGACCCAATTCATTTATTCAAATAATTATTACTGTATTTCAAGTGTGCTGCACATTGGGCTAGGCTCTTAAAATATGTAAATAGTGCCTGACCACAAAGAACTCAGCCTAGTAGAGGATCTGAGCAAAGTTAACCTCTCTGGGCTTCAGTTTTCTAATCTCCAAAATGGGAATAATTGTACCTACTCAAGGATTGTTAAAAGGATTAAATAAGATAATGTAGGTTGAGCACAAAAGTAGAGTGCTTGGCACACAGTAGGTGCACAATAAATTCTGACGGTGGGTCGTGGTGGTGGGTGGTGGTGGTAGTTGTTGTTATTAATATTTTGACTCAGTCTCTGCATTCTGCAAAATGACAGTTCTCTCGGGGTGAAGATGATTACAAAGCCATGTTTCAACAGGTGGCATATACCAAGAGGCAGTAAGGTATAGTGGTAAGAGATTCAGAGAAACCTGGGTTCTGGTTCCTGCTCTGTCACTTGCAAGCCTTTCAGAGCCTCAATTTCCTCATCTGTAAAGTGAGGATAACACTAACCTTTCAGAATTTTGTTAGGATAAAAAGCTAATAGATGTAGAGCCCCTCGCACAGTGCCTGGCAGAGTAAGTACTCAATAAATGCGAGCCATTGTTATTAGTAGACTTTATAGCAAAGAGAGAAGTTGGTGTGGGATGGTGAAGTAGCAGAGGCACCAGAGGAGAATTAGACTTTCCTTTAAGCTCAGAAGCTATAAAGTTCTATTTAGTGCCCAGGATATATACGTCCATGCTGAAGGGTGGTCAGAGTGAGCTGGGAATTTGGGCTTCTAGCCTCACTGCTTGCAGCATGTTTCACTGCCTACACCATAGCTTACAGTGTCCACTTCCTACCTCTCATTTTCCTCCACTCCCATCTGTCAAAATCATTCAGGATAGTTAAAGGCCTACCTTTTCTCCAGCACTTCCTACTTAAACCACAAAACTTTGGACTGGTTGGAAGAGGACTTAGAGATAGATTATATATGGTCCATGGGCTTTCAGATATTTTAAAGCAATGGAATCCTTTTTTAAAAAATGATATTTTAGAGGAAGCCTAATATTTAAAGCATAGCTGCTTTGAATAAGATGAAGATGGGAGTCCTAGGGCTTCACTTGTTCTTCTCATTCGCCTTCTACCTACCCCCAGTTCTTAGGGCTTCTTCCAAGAAGCTCAAAGGAGCCACAGAACATCTTCAAAAATCACCTTTCCAGTTTAGTCCTTTAATTTTACAGCTGAGCAAACAGTCTCAAATGGTCAGATACCTTTCCTCAGGTTACAGAGCTAGCTAGTAGCTGAATTGGAACTAGAACCTCTCTCCTTCTCTTAGATCCTATAGTCCTTAGAGTTTGAACCACAGATTAGTACTTGATTGTTTTCTATCTCATGTCAGCTACTTATGGAGTATTTTCTCTCCAATTTTGACAGTAGTGCTTTGCTCGTCTTCTTACTTGTCAATGGCTGGGTAAAGAAATGCCACCCAATGAATTCCTGATGACTCATTATGGAAAAGCGAGGGTGTGCATACGTGGAGCATCTGTAAACCACTTCCATGGCAGTACCATTGGTGCCAGGAACAGATCTCTGCTCTTAGTGTTGAGAGAACCCTTGAGTAAGCTCTAACCCCATCATGTACTAACACTCTTGTAGGACATCTTCCAACAGAACGTTGGGAAGACGAGCAATATCTTTGGGCTGCAGAGGACCTTCCCAGCTGGCTCCATTCCCCTAACCAGGCCAGCCCATCCCACTTCAATGTCCATGTCCAGGCTGTCACTGCCCTCCAAAAATGGTTCAAAGAAGAAAGGCCTGAAGCCCAAGGAACTCTTCAAGAAGGCAGAGCGAAAGGGCAAGGAGAGTTCAGCCTTGGGGCCTGCTGGCCAGTTGAGCTATAATCTCATGGACACATACAATCATCAGGCACTGAAGACAGGCTCTTTCCAGAAAGCAAAGGTGGGTGCTGGCCCATGGGTTCAGCCCAACCCTTTTGGGTGTCCCTTGGAAGAGCAGGATTTCAAAAAGCAGGCTATCCTGTCTGGCTGCCATGTCCCTTAGGGCCCCTGGTGTTTGGCTACCAGTCCCACTCATTTAACAGGCATTTATTGAGACCTTTCTATGCTGGGCACTGTGATAGGTGCTGTGGATGTAACTCTCAAGAGGCTGACAGGCGAGTGAGAAAGACAGGCATAAAAATAAATGAGTGCAATCAAGTATTGTGAATGCCACAATCAAGAGTGTGTGTGGGACCCTGAGATACAGAGGAGGGTTGTGTCTGGATAGGGAAGATTTTCAGGAGCTCTTTTTAGAAAACACGACACTTGGCTGAATTTTGAAGTGCTAGGATGGGAATGAGATTTGAAAACATTGCATATAAGTGTCAGGTTGTAGTCTTGAGCAGGTCCTTGGGAAAAGCCCTCCACCAGGGCTCCTTCTTGCCTCAGGATTATGATTCTCTCCATGGGCACCTGAAGATGTGCCCCCTCTTTTTTAAGGGAACGTGGTTCACAAGATTGATAGGTATCCCCTAAACCAGCACACATTTTCAACCTCCTGCTCCTGTGATCAGTAGGGGTGGGGCGACAGTATAGCTGAAGGCCTTGGCTCAGGTGGTTTTGACAGTGAACTCAACCAGTGAAACTGGAGGGAACTTGGCATCATGATTCCCAAGGGAGTTCCAGACAGGTGACAACTGAGCCTCCTACTCCTGCAGTTCAACATCACTGGTGCCTGCTTGAATGACTCAGATGATGACTCACCGGACTTGGACCTTGATGGAAATGAGAGCCCATTGGCCCTATTGATGTCTAATGGCAGGTGAGTTGGGAAGGAGGAGCACAGAGATAACTGAAATTGTCAGTAGTAATATGCCACTGAGACAGGGAATGGAGATGGAATCTAGGGGTTGGGACATGGGTGAGAAGGGACTATACTTAGGACAATACCTAGATATTATGATGTGTCATTGCTTAGTTCAGAGAACCATGGTGTGGTGTTGGAGGTGGGTAGAGGGAGAGGCCTGAGATTGAATTGGCAAGCCTGAGAAAGATTTTATATCAGTTCTAGAAACTTAAGCAAGTCATTGGGAGAGAACCACTGGTAGAAATTAGTATAGCATACTTACTAAAAGCATTAGTTTTTTTCTACACCTTTTGACTTGCCATTAGATTTTTAGGAATTTAGTTTACAGAAATCCTTGTACACAAGTATATAATGATAAATGTTCAGTATTCACTTCACCATTGTTTGTAATAGTAATTGGAAACATCCAAATGTTCATCAGTAAGGGCTGGATAAACGATGGTGTATCTATAGAATGTATGAGATAGTTCAGTATCTATTGACAAAGATGTTCAAGGTATATTTTTAAAATGAGGTTACAGAACAATACATAGGAATAGTTCCATTTTTACTTTTAAAAAGGCATGTATGCACATGTGTATGTTTATGCACGTATGGAAAAGCAATATATAGACTTATTTGAATTTTTTAAGAGGTTTAAAAATGTGATTTACAAGGTTTAAAAATAAAACAATGTGAAAGAGAATAGTGAAAAATCTCGCACCCATCTGTTTTCCTGTTTACCTCCCCATGGACAAACAATGTCAGTGGTTTTCTTCCAGAGATACGTATGTACATTTAGGCAAATAGTGTGATGTGATATGTGTGGGGTGTGTGTGTGTGTGTGTGTGTGTATAAGTATAAAAAAGTAAATAAACTTTTTTAAAAAATAGAGATGGGATCTCTGTATTGCCCAGGCTGATCTCTAACTCCTAGACTCAGGTGATCCTCCTACTTTGGCCTCCAAAGTTCTGGGATTACAGGTGTGAGCCACCTGGCCTAGTTAAATATTTTATGCTTGTTACACCAACTTTTTTTGAGACAGAGTTTTGCTCCGTTGCCCAGGCTAGAGTGCAGTGGTGCAATCTCGGCTCACTGCAACCTCTGCCCTGTTGGTTCAAGTGATTCTCATGTCTCAGCCTCCCAAATAGCTGGGACTGCAGGCACAGACCACCACGCCGGCTAATTTTTGTATTTTTAGTAGAGACAGGGTTTCCACATATTGGCCAGGCTGGTCTTGAACTTTTGTCCTCAAGTGATCCTTCTGCCTCAGCCTCCCAAAATGCTGGGATTACAGGCATGAGCCACCATGCCTGGCCTTGTTATATCAAGTTTTTAACAGTGGCTATCCCTGGAAAGTATGATAGGGAGGTAAGAGAGCAAATTTTCACTTCAGTAGCATTTGAATTTTGTACGATGAGCATGTATTTTCTTTAAGTAATTTTAAAGAAACAATTTTTAAAAGAATAAAATCAAAGCTGTTTACAACAAAATCATGGGCTTGGGAATCAGGCAATCCCAAGTTTAAATCCCAGCTGTGACACATATTCACTGTTCTACTTTGGCAAACTAATTAACTTTTCTGAGCTTCAGTGTCCTGATTATATATATTCTGTAGTTAAAATTTACTTAAGAACAACAACAAAACAACAACAACAACAACAAAAACTTACTTTACGGCCAGGTGTGGTGGCTCACACCTGTAATCCTAGCATTTTGGGAGGCCAAGGCGGGAGGATCATGAGGTCAGGAGATCGAGACCATCCTGGCCAACATGATAAAACCCCGTCTCTACTAAAATACACACATACACACAAAAACAGTTAGCCTGGCGTGGTGGCATGTGCCTGCAATCCCAGCTACTTGGGAGGCTGAGGCAGGAGAATCGCTTGAATGCGAGAAGTGGAGATTCAGTGAGCCGAGATCGTGCCACTGCACTCCAGTCTGGGCAACAGAGCAAGACACCGTCTCAAAAAAAAAAAAAAAAAACACCATAAAACGTTACTTTAGGGTTGTTGGAGGATTAAATGAGATAATATATGTAGAAAGTTAACCATAGGGCCTGCCGTATAATAAATGCTTAATAATGATAATAGTAAATGATGAAGATAGAGACAAAAGTATTCACCATGAAGATGGTGATAATAATGTGGCTATGGCCAGAATCTAAGAAGATTGTCAGAAAGCCTGAAATACATAGAGGCAGAGGCAGGGGAAGGCAGTAAGGGCTATTTTACTAAGAACACTAGACAGCCGCAGTCAAGAGCCAAGTGCAGAGTATGAACAATGTGGGAACACAAACAACCAAGGTACCTTAATACCCTCTTTGTCGGAAAAAGTTACCTTCAGGTTCATCTGGGCCCACCTGTGTGGTAAATAAGGGAAAAAGGAGTGAGAGTAAGGCAGATTGTGAAAGCAACAGAGCTATTCTTGGGTGTTGAGAATCCAGTTACTAAAGTGTAAGATTAGAGAGACTGCTGAGTATTGCCTTTATCCAGAACTCATGATAGGTCTCCTGAAGAGGAGAAAATTTATAGAGTCCTGAATCCAGCCTGTAATGGCTATTGAGGATACAGTAAGACATTTCCTGCCCCCGACCCCACCAGCGGTCCCTCTTGTGTTGCTGCTTATTACCTGCTGCAGCTGCCAGAAGCTGTTAAGTGAACCCAGATAGTCAAAGTACATAAATATTTACAGATGATATGATACTATGTCTGGGTTTCTTTCTAAACTTGGTGTTTTGCAGAGAGTGGGGTATAGATGAAACAAGACTGGCTGTGTTGATCATTGCTGAAACTTAGCTGAGTAATACGTACATGAGAATTCATTATACTTTCATATTTTTGTGTATGTTTGAAATTTTTCTTTAATCTTTTTAAAAAAATTATTAGAGACAGGGTCTTGCTGTATTGCCTGGGCTCAAGCAGTTCTCTTGTCTCAGCCTCCTGAGTTAGCTGATACTACAGACATGCACTACCACAACCCAGCTGAAATTTTTTTATTTTTTATTTTTATTTTTATTTTTTTTCAGGGTGAAGGGAAGAAGGCAGGGGTCTGAAATTTTTAATTATTAGAAGTTAATAAAAGATCAGGGTATACATAATTATCATTTATTAAGCATCTGCTCTGTGTCAGTCTATCTTAGCTGTTTACATATATTATTTTATTTAATCTTCACAACAACCCCAAAATTAAGTATTATTATCTCCATTTTACTAATGTGAAAACTGAGAGCCAGATAACTTTATAATGTTAGCTACATGGAGCAGTTGACATGGATCAGGCTCTGTATGACCTCATTTAATCCTCAACTCTCTGAGGTAGAAAACAGGTCAGTTAAATGATAGCCACTTCACTGAAAGTCAGTTTAATAAAATTACCAGTTGCTGAATGTATCAATGTACTGATTTACCAAAGATATGTTTCTTTTTAACTATTTATGAGGTTTTATTCAGCAGTTTGTATTGGTTAATATCATCTACTATGTGTTAACGGGATTGTCTAAGCCACTTTTGAGTTCTGGACAAAGGTAATGTTCATTTCAACCAGCAATCATGGGTTTCTTCACTTACTGGCCAGCATTTGTTATTTTCTTTTTGACTATAGCCATTCTGGTGGATGTAAAGTGTTATCTCATTGTATGTGTATTTTCTTTTAATAAAAATAAAATAAAACGTGGCTGGGTGCAGTGGCTCATGTCTGTAATCCCAACACCTTGGGAGGCCAAGGCGGGCAGATGACTTGTTGCCCCTGGACTGCAATACGGTATTATTAACTACAGTCAACTTGCTGTACATTAGACTTCTAGAATTTATCCTACATTATTGAAATTTTGTTCTCTTTTATCAGTATGTCTCCTATTCACCTGGTAACCACCATTTTACTCTTTGCTTCTATGAGTTTGACTTTTTAAACAAATTTTTTTGAGACAGGTTTTTGCTCTGTTAGTCAGGCTAGAGCACAGTGGTGTGGTCATAGTTTACTGTAATCTTGAACTCCTGGGTTCAAGTAATCCCTCCTACCTCAGCCTTCTGAATAGCTTGGACTACAGGCATGTGCCACCACACCTGGCTAATTTAAAAACAAAACAAAAAACATTTTTTTTTTGGTAGAGACTGGGTCTTGCTCTGTTGTTAAGGCTGGTCTCGAACTGCTGGACTCAAGTGATTCTCCTGCCTTGGCCTCCCAGTCCCTGGGATAATACGCATGAGTCACTGCACCCAGCTGAGTTTGACTTGTTTAGATTCTACATGTAAGTGAGGTAATATTTTTTTCTGTGTCTGGTTTGTTTCATTTAGCATAATGTCCTCCAGTTTCATCCATGTTGTCACAAATGGCAGTAAGGTTTTTATTTGCATTTCCCTAATGACTAACAGTGTTTAGCATCTTTTCCTGTGATTGTTGGCCATTTATGTATTATCTTTGGAGAAATGTCTTATTCAAATCTTTTGCTTGTTTTATAATTGTGTTGTCTTATTATTGAATTCTAAGAGTTTTAAAAATATTCTGGATACAGACCAGGCATGGTGGCTCATGCCTGTAACCCCAGCACTTTGGGAGGCCAAGGTAGGTGAGTCACCTGAGGTCAAGAGTTCGAAATCAGCCTGACCAACATGGTAAAACCCTGTCTCTACTAAAAACACAAAAATTAGCCGGGTGTGGTGGTGCACGCCTGTAGTCTCAGCTACTTTGGAGGCTGAGGCAGGAGAATTACTTGAACCTGAGAGGCAGAGGTTGCAGTGAGCCAATATCATGCCACTGAACTCCAGCCTGGGCGATAGAGTGAGACACTGTCTAAAAAAAAAGAATTCTGGATACAAATCCTTTGCCGGATAAACGATTTCCAAATATTGTCTCCCAGTCTGTGGCTTATATTTTATTTTCTTAATGGTTTCTTTTGAAATACAAAAATTTTTAATTTTACTTAATCCCAGGTCATAATGATATTTTTCTCTGTTTTCTTCTAGTTTTATAGTTTTAGCTTTTACATTTAGATGTGTGATGGATTTTGAGTTCATTTTTGTGTGTGATGTGAGGTAGAGGTCCACATTCATTTCTTTGCATCCATATTTCTTTTTTTTTTTTGTGACCGAGTCTCGCTCAGTCGCCAGGCTGGAGTGCAGTTGGCACCATGTCAGCTCATTGCAACTTGCACCTCTGGGGTTTAAGCAATTCTCCTGCCTCAGCCTCCTGAGTAGCTGGGACTACAGGCACCAGCCACCACGCCTGGCTAATTTTTGTATTTTCAGTAGAGACAGGGTTTCACCATGTTGGTCAGGCCAGTCTCAAACTCCTGACCTTGTGATTCACCCACCTCGACCTCCCAAAGTGCTGGGATTACAGGCGTGAGCCACTGTGTCCAGCCTCTTTGCATCCATTTTTCTCAGCAACGTTTATTGAAAAGACCATCCTTTCCCCTACTGAGTTGCTTTGGCACCTTTTGTCAAAAAATCAGTTGATCATAAATTTTAAGGGTTTATTCGGAACTCAAAAGTTCTTTTCTGCTGATCTGTATGTCTGTGTTTATGCTGATATTGCATTGCCTTGATTACCATAGCTTTAGAGTAAATTTTGGAATTGAGTAGTATAAGTCCTCCAACTTTGTTCTTTTTCAAAATTATTTTGGCTGTGTTAGGTCCTTTATATGTCCATGTACATTTTACTACCAACTTTTTATTTAAAAAACTGGCTGGATTTTGATAGGGATTGTATTGAATTCTCTCAGTGTAGAGAGAATTGCAATCTTAGTTTTACTAGTGACTGTTTTTATGTTCTCTTTCCCTACAGTAGGAAAAGGGTGAAGAACTTACCCAAATCTCGGCGAACCAAGATAGCAAAGAAGGTAGACAAGGCTAGGCTGGTGGCAGAACAGGTGATGGAAGATGAATTTGACTTGGATTCAGATGATGAGCTGCAGATTGATGAGAGACTGGGAAAGGAGAAGGCAACTCTCATTATAAGACCAAGTGTGTGTCTGTTCTTTCTTTTTCCTCCCCTGCCCATTTTTTGGGGTTGGTTGGTTTGTTTTGAGACGGAGTTTCGCTCTTATTGCCCAGGCTGGAGTGCAATGGCACAATCTTGGCTCACTGCAATCTCCACTTCCTGGATTCAAGCAATTGTCTTGCCTCAGCCTCCTGAGTAGTGGGATTACAGGCTTGTGCCAACATGCCTAGCTAATTTTGTTTTTAGTAGAGATGGGATTTCACTATGTTTGTCAGGCTGGTCTCAAACTCCTGACCTCAGGTGATCTACCCACCTTGGCCTCCCGAAGTGCTGGAATTACAGGTGTGAGCCACTGTACCCAGCTTCTGCCCGTTTTATATTTTATTTTGGCCCTCTTGAGGCACTCAAGACCTTAGGCCTGCACTTGTTGACATTCTGCTATACTAGGTTCTAAAGGCCTTCATTGTTTGCTTTGTTCTAGAGATTTATTTATCAGCTGATCCCTAACCTCTCTAAATTAGTCATCTGTGGTCCTTGCTTCCAAGAAAATTAGTCTTATTTTTCTTCTTCTGGGTATTTGGCTGAAATGCTAATCATAGCTTCATAATAAGTGCATTCCATTGTTTTCTAGAATTTCCCCGGAAATTGCCCCGTGCGAAGCCTTGCTCTGACCCCAACCGAGTTCGTGAACCAGGAGAAGTTGAGTTTGACATTGAGGTAGGCTTCTGCCCTGGATCTAGTCTTCTGCTCATTCTGGTGATAGAGACAGAAGGCAGATTGTCTAGTTAGGGGATATGCGGGGAGAAAGACATCCTATACATTCATTTCCTGAATAATTTATTTATTTATTATTATTATTTTTATTATCATTATTATTTGAGACAGGGTCTCCTTACTCTGTTGCCCAGGCTGGGGTGCAATGGCACGATCATAGTCCACAGCAGTCTTGACCTCCGGGGCCAACTCAGCCTCCCTAGTAGCTGGGATCACAGGCTCATACCACCACACAGGGCTAATTCTTTTCTTTTTGAGACAGTCTTGCTCTTGTTGCCCAGGCTGGAGTGCAACGGCATGATCTCGACTCACTGCAACCTCTGCCTCTTGGGTTCAAGTGATTCTCCTGCCTCAGCTTCCCAAGTAGCTGGGATTATAGGCGTCCACCACCACGTGCAGCTAACTTTTTTATTTTCAGTAGCCACAGCGTTTTGCCATGTTGGCCAGGCTGGTCTTGAACTCCTGACCTTGTGATCTGCTCGCCTCGGCCTCCCAAAGTGCTGGTATTACAGGCGTGAGCCACCATGCCCGGCACATGGGGCTAATTCTTTAAAAAAAATTTTTTTTGGTAGCGATAGAGTTTCGCTGTGTTGCCTAGGCCGGTCTCAAACTCCTGGGCTCAAGCAGTCTTTTGCCTTGGCCTCCCAAATTGCTTGAATCACAGGGTGAGCCAGTGCACACAATGAAATACTTGTTAAATGAAAGGTTGTGTGCTGAGTATATAAATGGAAGATTTCAATTTAATTGAAATACATTTAAAAATCCTTTAATACAGAGTAGAATAAAAGTGTGGGCTGGGTGCCGTAGCTCACTCCTGTAATCCCAGCACTTTGGGAGGCCGAGGTGGGCGGATCATGAGGTCAAGAGATTGAGACCATCCTGGCCAACATGTTGAAACGCTGTCTCTACCAAAAATACAAAAATTAGCTGGGTGTGGTGATGTGTGCCTGTAATCATAGCTACTCGGGAGGTTGAGTCAGGATAATCACTTGAACCCAGGAAGCAGAGGTTGTTGCAGTGAGCCAAGATTGCGCCACTGCACTCCAGCCTGGTGACAAAGTGAGACTTCATCTCAAAAAATAAAAGTCAAGTGTGATTTAGCAGAAAGAGTATCTAATATGAAGTATCTGATGTGACCTTGCACAAATTATTTAACTTCCCTGTGCCTTAGTTTTCTTATCTGTTTAAAATGGGAGTATAATACCTACTTCACAAAGGTACCTTGGAAATTAAGATAAAAGAATGAATGTTCTGCTTAGTGCTTGGTCTATACTTGGTGCTCAGAAGATATTAATGTCAGGAGTCAGACCATCACCCCTGTATTGAGGCCTTACTAGACCAATCCTGGGAAGCTGAGGTGATTCTCTCTCTCTCCCACAGGAGGACTATACAACAGATGAGGACATGGTGGAAGGGGTTGAAGGCAAGCTTGGGAATGGTAGTGGAGCTGGTGGCATTCTTGATCTGCTCAAGGCCAGCAGGCAGGTGGGGGGACCTGACTATGCTGCCCTCACGTGAGTACTGGCTTTTATCTTCCTTTTCCAGGCTATCAGACAGCAACCCCTGCTCCCGCCCAAGGTGCCAGGTCAGCCAATTAGTAGATAATTTATTGAGCCATTTAAAGGGACAAAGAATTATCCAGGGCATTTGGGTGAAAGAATAAAGTAGGCATGAAACCTGTCCTAAGGAATTTAAGATCTGATGGCAATAAGATGTATAGACTTTAGGAGGAATCGATTTTGGGCACTTAGGAAATTGGGAAGAGGGGCTGGAAGAATCACGCAAGGAGAATACAGCATGCATAAACAGGGAGGGAGGTTTGCCCCCCCCTTTTTTTTTTGGCCAACTTGCCTGCTGTCTGTGGAGAGACATAAGGCAAAAAGGACTGGCTTTTCGTGAAAACAATCTTTGATACTGTCTTGATCCTTAGGTTGAATTCTAAATTTTTACTTTGGATGATTCTCCCCTTCCTCCAACCTTGATCCTCATAGCTGTTATCCCTTCTCCCTGAGTATTCTGATGACCAGTTTACTCTGACAGCTAAAATCAGCTCCATCGATATTTCTCCTCTGTCCCTTGCAGCGAGGCCCCAGCTTCTCCCAGCACTCAGGAGGCCATCCAGGGCATGCTGTGCATGGCCAACCTGCAATCCTCATCGTCCTCACCGGCCACCTCCAGCCTTCAGGCCTGGTGGACCGGGGGACAGGACCGAAGCAGTGGGAGCTCCAGCAGTGGGCTGGGTACAGTGTCTAACAGTCCTGCTTCCCAGCGCACCCCAGGGAAGCGGCCCATCAAGCGACCAGCATACTGGAGAACCGAGAGCGAGGAGGAGGAGGAGAACGCCAGTTTGGATGAACAGGACAGCTTGGGAGCATGCTTCAAGGACGCAGAGTATAGTAAGGGCAGCTAAGCACATGGGTTCAGGGCAGAAGGGGTCTCCTCAGTCCCAGTCTCCATCCTAGTCCCAGTAGAGGACAGCTTGTAGTGAGAAAAGTCTGGCCTTAAGCCTGATACTTGGTTTCTCTAAGCCATATTTTCCTAATTTGTAAAATGGGAATATCTCACAGGTTAATGTTAAGAATTCCAGATTATGCTTACACAGGTCATCTGGCACAGTTTCTTGCTCAGGGAAAGCCTTCAAACAATGATGGTTATAATTTGCTATCATCTATTTTTAGTAATGTCCAACCTTGACCGCTGACGACTTTTTTTTCTCTTGCTTGTTAGACTACCATCATCTGTGTCATTTGTGTTCTGTGTTGGCCAGTTTGTCCCTTGCAAAGGTATATAATGACCTTTCAGTGGGCTTTTTATACTTAAGAGATGACTCCTTTTTTTAAGCCAAGATTTTATTGAGAACTATAATGTATAAGGCACTCTTTTGTATAATACAGGTGACTGTATATATAGTAAGTATATTTTTGTTTTGTTTTTGAGACAGAATCTTCCCTGATTCGCCCAGGCTGGAGTGCAGTGGTGCCATCTCAGCTCACTGCCACCTCCGCCTCCTAGGTTCAAGCAATTCTTGTGCCTCAGCCTCCCGAGTAGCTGGGATTACAGGCGTGTACCATCACACATGGGTAATTTTTGTATTTTTACTAGAGACAAGGTTTTGCCATGTTTGCCAGGCTGGTCTCAAACTCCTGGCCTCAAGTGATCTGCCCACCTGCCTTGGCCTCTCAAGGTGCTGGGAGCTACCATGCCCAGCCATTGTTTTACTGTTTCAAAAGTTATACAAATATGGTTAACGCTTACTGACCAAAATTAGATTAAGACAGAGCAAAAATTGTTTTTGACTAGCACTCTTAACCTCTGAGCCCACAGATAACCTTTGTCATTGTTTTTACGTATACCTTTTATTTTGTTGTGTTTATATTCATATGTAGACATATGTAGATAGAAGTATAGTTTTATTTAGTGTGTGTGGTTCTGAAACTTGGTTAGTTTCCTTTCAGTGTTAGTACAGAGATCTACTTTATCAATACATAGAGATCTATCTGCTGCAGTGTTCTGTAATATAGAAATATATCATATGTTTAATCATTCCCTACTGATTGACATTTAAGTTGTTCCTAAGTTTATACTTTTACTAACAGCACTTCAATGAAAATTCTTACAGTAACCTTTTGTGCCTGTGTGCCAGTTAATCTTTTTTTCTAGGGAGGGGTTAGACCTGTTGAGTTGAAGGGTATGTGCAAGACAAATGTTAATAGTGCCAAATTTCTGGCCAAAAGGGCCAGTATGTGATCAGTGTATGAGAAATATCTGTTTGCCCATAGCCTTACCAGCAGTGAATACTACCAGCCTTTTTAATTTTTGTGAATTCTGTGGCAAAAGATGGTGTCTGTTTGTTTTATATGTTTATTGACTCTTCTTTATTCCTTTTCTGTGAATTTTTCTACCCATTTTTCTATTGGGATGTTTTGTTTTTCTTATTAATTTGTAAGAGTTCTTTATTCTAGATTTGTTGGAATATTTTTTGTGTATTCTGGAATGTTGAAAAATATTTCCTTTTAGGCTTGTGTTTTAATTGTATTGTGTCTTTCTGGCATGTAGATGATTTTCATTTTTACATTGTCATCTTTATGAAATTTTTTTTGAGACAGAGCCTCACTCTGTCACCCAGGCTGGAGTGCAGTGGCACGATCATGGCTCACTGCGGCCTCGACCTCTGCAATCCTCCCACTTCAGCCTCCCTGGTAGCTGGGACTATAGGTGCATGCTACCACACTCAGCTTATTTTTTGTACCAATGGGGTTTCGCCATGTTGCCCAGGTGATCCTCTTGCCTTGGTCTCCCAGAGTGCTAGGATTACAGGCATGCGCCACTGCATCCCGCCTTCTTTATCAGTTTTTAATAGTTTTTTTATATTTTATGTTTTGATTAAGAAGACCTTCTAATATTTTCCCCTAAAGGAGTTAAAATTTTAGCTCTTTATCTGGAATTAAGTTTTTGTGAATTGTGGGCGGTTAGAATCTAACTTTATTTTTTTTCACATTGGTAATCATTTCCCCCAACACCATTTAGTAACTAGTTCATCATTATTCTCCTGACTTGAAGTTCTACCTTTATCATAAACTAAATTCCCATATATAATGGGGATTTGTTTTCCACGTAGTCCCAATTCTGTGCCTTAATAGCTATATGACCTTGATCATGCTAGTTAACCTCTCTGTGATCATCATACCTACTTCATAGGTTGTTGTGAGAGTTAAATAAATGTACAGAAAGCACTTAAAACATTGCCCAGTGCATAAGTACTGTGTATTAGATATTATTCTGTTCCATAAAATCAACTTGTCAAAACAATTTTTTATTTCACCAAATAGATGCTAAAAAAAGAAAACGAAAATCAACTTGTCTGTTCCTGTGACAGTATCATGTAGGTTAGTTACCAAAGACTTTGTCTCTGGTAGAGTAAATCCCCTCTGCAGACCTTTGTGTAAACCTGAGGAGAGCACAGATGCTCAGCAAGGCTCTCTTTGTTTTAGGGACATGCCAAGTTCCCCTGACCACCCACTCTTCTGTAAGCAGTCAAATCACATTGACCTGCACCTCAGACATCTGGACTTGATTTAACCAGTGCTCTTAGAACAGCTCACTCAGCCTCTCCTCCCTCCTTCCTCTCCCTGCTTTGCCCAGCAACCATAGAAAGGCAGCTTACCAAGGAGAGACCTCCCTACTTGTTCTTATTTTTCCAGAATTTCAAGGCTGCTGTTGAGCTTTTTCTATTCCAGATGAATTTTAGAATCAGCTTGTTAAAGGATTGTGTGGTATTTATGGATTAATTTATGGAGACTGGTATCTTTCATCAGAGGCCTTTTGGCTATACTGGGATTTGTGCATTCCTGAATAAAACCTTGTGTCCTGAAAATTTGTACACTAAAAATAAGGCATACAAAAAGAGATTAGGGCCACAGCCCTCAAAGTCTGTGTGACTTTGAAGCCAAAACACTGACTCAAATAATAGCAGTCCTAATAATAATTCTTGCCCAGTTAGAGCCCAGTGGCATTTGTACCCAGCATTACAGTCAGTGGCTTCTCTATGGCCTTAAGCTCTGGACTCAGGATTCCTCTTTCCAAATCTGGATTCTTGAGGGCATGTGGTTAAAATAGATAGCACCTTAATCAAATTAAAATCTGATCCAGGGCCTAGTCTTTATCAGTCTTTTTTGGCAAAACAAACAAATACAGAGGGAAATGTCTTTGCAGCTTCTTCATCTGCTCTGTCAGGTAGCCTCATACCCCATCAGAATTAAATTTTGTAGAAAACAGTCACCATTTACTTTTTTCTCTGAGAGGCAAACTGTTGTGTGATTTTTAGTTTTTGTGTGATTTCTTACGTTGCTAAGGCTTTCTCTGTAGTTGTGAAAAAGTCTACCACCAATTGGTTGTAAACAACATGCCACGGAAAATTGTTTTTGAACTGGTACAACTTCTGAACAGCATTGACATCATTCTGTATTTTTTTTTTTTTTTTTTTTTTGAGATAGAGTTTCACTCTGTCACCTAGGCTGGAGTGCAGTGGCGTGATCTTGGCTCGCTGCAACCTCCGCCTCCTGGGTTCAGGCGATTCTTCTGCCTCAGCCTCCTGAGTAGTTGGGACTACAGGCACGTGCCACCACGCCTGGCTAATTTTCTTTTGTTTTTAGTAGAGACAAGGTTTCACCATCTTGGCCAGGCTGGTCTCGAACTCCTGACCTCGTGATCCGCCCGCCTTGGCCTCCCAAAGTGCTGGGATTACAGGTGTGAGCCACTGCGCCTGGCCTGTATATATATATATTTTTTTTTTTCTCAGACTGAGTCTTACTTTGTCACCCAGGCTGGAGTGAAGTGGTGTGATCTGGGCTCACTGCAACCTCTACCTCCCTGGGTCAAGCAGTTCTCCTGCCTTGGCCTCCCAAGTAGTTGGGATTACAGGCACACGCCGCCATGCTCAGTTAACTTTTTGTATTTTTAGTAGAGATGGGGTTTCACCACGTCGACCTGACTGGTCTTGAACTCCTGACCTCAAGTGATCCACCTGTTCACCCTTCCAAAGTATTGAGATTACAGGCATGAGCCACCACACCCGGCCAGACGTCTTTCTCTTGTTTACCTTTTGGGTATGAGCAGCAGCCATCTTATGTTTCTGTCATCAAACATGGTCTATCTCTATTTATTCAGATCTTCTTGTATGTCTCCTCTTTGGTTTATTTCTTCTTCAGTTTATTCCTAGGAATTTTATTTTGGTTCATAAAAGTGGCATCTTTTTATGCATTACATTTTCTAATTGGCTATTGCTAATATGAAGGAAAATAGTTGATTCTTTCCCATATCACTCCTGTGTTGGACTGCCTTATTATACTGTTACTAGTTCTATTTGTTTTCGGTTCATTGTCTTGACTTCTTGAGATGGAGGATCTGTGTGTCCTGTATTAGTTTGATATGGCTGCCATAATAAAATACTACAGACCGAGTGGCTTAAACAACAGAAAGGTATTTCCTTACACTTCTGTCAGCTGAAAGTTCAAGATCAAGGTGCCGGCAGAGTTGGTTTTTCCTGAGGTTTCTCTGGTTAGCTTGCAGATGGCCTTCTTCTTACTGCCTCTTCACATGGTCGTATCTCTGTGCATACATGCCAATTACGTCTCTCTGTGTGTCCTAATCACTACTTCTTAAAAGATCACCAGTCGGATTGTTTTAGGGCCTACCCTAATGGTCTCATTTTAACTTAATTACCTATTTAAAGGTCCTATCTCTTTTGAAAAGTATCTGTTGATATCCTTTGCCCACTTTTTGATGGGGTTGTTTTTTTCTCATAAATTTAAGTTCTCAGTAGATTCTGGATATTAGCCCTTTGTCAGATGGGTAGGTTGCAAAATTTTTTCTGCTGGTTGCTGGTTCACTCTACTGATAGTTTATTTTGCTATGCAGAAGCTCTTAAGTTTAATTAGATCCCATTTGTCTATTTTGGCTTTTGTTGCCATTGCTTTTGGTGTTTTAGTCATGAAGTCCTTGCCCATGCCTGTTTCCTGAATGGTATTGCCTAGGATTTCTTCTAGAGTTTTTATGGTGTTAGGCATCATGTTTAAATGTTTAATTCATCTAGAGTTAATTTTTATATAAGGTGTAAAGAAGGGATCCAGTTTCAGCTTTCTGCATATGGCTAACCAGTTTTCCCAACACCATTTATTAAACAGGGACTCCTTTCTCCATTGCTTGTTTTTGTCAAGTTTGTCAAAGATCAGATGGTTGTAGTTGTGTGGCGTTCTTTCTGAGGCCTCTGTTCTGTTCCATTGGTCTATATCTCTGTTTTGATACCAGTACCATGCTATTCTGATTACAGTAGCCTCGTAATGTACTTTCAAGTCAGGTAGCGTGATGCCTCCATCTTTGTTTTTTTTTTTTTTTGCTTAGGATTG